>CAXKVY010007389.1:0-26038 GCA_964058915.1 Tetropium fuscum | reverse complement strand
GGATATCCAAATAATAATAATTTTTAAATTTTGGCATTACATGCAAATATTCAGTAATACATAATGTAGCATAGTAATGTCCACTATATTTTTTTCGTTTTGAATAATATATCGAAAATTACAAAGATAATTTAAAATAAAACACAATAAGAAGGCGTGCCCAAAACTAATTTTGCACTAATTATGATTAGATCCATAGTGCTAGCTAGCATATTTTGCTTCTATTTATTACTATTCCTTAGGAAATAAAAATTGTCTGGTCGAAAATTGTGTGCATGATATCCTGAACCCACATTTAAAATAAAAATAAAACCAATTTCGAATTCAAAGGGTTAATAAAACAATAAAAGTTCAAAAAATAATAAAATATGAGTAAGTATAATCTTTATATACCTATACGAATTTCACAAATCCACCCACGCGGCGAATACAGACCCCGCATGCGGTGTAATATTCTGGTCTCTGTCTAGTACACGGCTCTCCTATGACGGAAATAAAAATTGTCTGGTCGAAATTTGTGTGCATATCCTGAATCCAAATTTCAAATAAAAACCAATTTCGAATTCAAAGGGATGATAAAACCTCAAAACATGGGTAAAATCCTTATATACGAATTTCACAAATCCACCCACACGACGAATACAGACCCCACATGCGGTGTAATATTCTGGTCTTTATCTGGTACACGGCTCTCCTATGACGGAGTAACGTTTCCTATTTCCGTCTCTCTTTTCTCTTACCAATACGGGCCCTGGTTTCCCGCGAAAAGTTTCATTTTCAGTTAGACCATCGGTTACCTATTTATTATGGTATAAGTTATTGTTTCTTGGTTTAAGTGGTATTAATTATGTTTGAACTGAAAATGTTAAGCTACCATGCCAAGTCTTCTGAGGAAGGTAAGTAAAAAGAAGTGATACCTATTTAGAAATATAATATTTTTAGGTTTAAATTGTTAGGTTACTCTGCTGAATTAAAAAATGCTATTTTGTCGAATATAATGAAAATTATATTCGTGGTGCTAAAAGACATGGTGCGTTCGTGGTGCTCATTTTCGTCTATCCGCGTATGCGATATGTCAAGAGGGTTTAAGCATTGGCGATATTTGTAGAATTTCATCGGAAGCTATCTAGCCGTATGTATATTCGGATTCTCCAAAAAAAATATATCAAACTGGCTTAAATTATTTAGCTGTGTAAATTTTCTTACCAACAATTATTACACTTCATTGAAATATGGTTTTCAGAACAATATACCTTGAGCCTATTGCACTGCTACGAGTTGTGTACTTTTTCATTCGTCGGCAATACAATTCGTCGGGATACAAATTTTGTCAGGTGCCATAATAGACCTCTATTATTACGGTCCAGCACGATGCAATATTTATATGATTGTCGAACTGATTTTGGTCAACGGTGTGTGCAACAGACTGAACAGACATAAAACTGCCCGCAATTAGTTCATTTTTATTGTTTGATCACTATGGCTAGGCATGCCGGCAGTCGGCGGAATATGGTTATTATGCAGAATTTTATGTTAAATCTGAATCCAGAGGGCGCGATATCCGCCCGAATTGCGAAATAGGAAAATAATTACATTTTCTGAAAAAAAAAAGTGGATTCAAATATTGCTAGTTTTTTCCTTTACACTGCGTTTTCAAGCGCATTCATCAAGATTTTTTAACAAACCTTATATCAATCGACAGCTTAATGTTTGTAGTTTCGTATAAGATTAATAGAAACACGTTATTTTTATTAGGAACTGCACTATAAATTGTTTAAACAATAAGCGTCCGGAAACTGCAGCGTAAACTTCGGCATCGAGGTACTTTTGTTATTATTGCAGATAGATGTGTAGTTAATCGAGACGAAATACGGATAATAGACCAAGGAACATTTTTTATTACGCTCTTTTTTTCGAATAGCTTAATAGTTTAGGAGATATGATTTTTTTTAAATGACGCGCATGTAGTTTTAGTAGGTATGCCGCGCGCTCGGTCTTGCCGTGTAGGCTTTTTACACGTGACATAGCCGTTATAATAGAAATATTTATTATATGCGTACTCGAGAACGCGAAGCTCGATTGTTTTTCCAGTAGAAGTAACTGAAAATATCTTACTAAAATAGTTTACTATAATTTAACCGGCCTGGTAGCTCCTATACTAAGAATATGTTAATTTAATACAGCCTTAATAATGTATGTATACATTTTAAGGTATTCAACAACAAGAAATGCAAGAGGTCACTATACAAGAAGAAGCATGCAAAATTGAAGAAAAAATACATAAAAAGAAAAATACAATAGAACGAGTTAGTAAGGGCCGAGTAAAGTGGGAGCCACATCAAAAGAAAAATGTTTTGAAAAAATTTAAAAATCACATAAATAGAAGGATTGCGCCAAAAAAAAGTGAATGCCTCGAATTCATAAATGAAAATCCTGATTTTCAAGAGAGTGACTGGGTGAGAATTAAAACCCTGATATTCAATACATATCGTAGTAAATGAAGACTATACTTACCGAGTTGTTATTTCAACATAATAATAAAGTGATTCCTGTTCCGTTATATTTTTATTGTAAAAGTAAATTATGTTTAAATTAAAATAAAAACATTTCGCATTAATTTGTATTTTATTTTCTAAAAAGCTTTTACCTTACCAAGATTTATTTTAAGGGAATATCATAAAATGGAGGTGTTATTATCATCATCTATGGTGATATTCACAACCGTCAACTTCAGGCTGCCGCAGGTTTAATGAATAAACACTTATCAGCACTAGAACTACCACCGATAATATCCAATAAATTAGTGCATATATAATTTGTGGGGTTAAATTGAAATAAATATATGGGATTTGCTAAACAAGGATGAGTACGGTAAGGGTAGCCTTATTTTGACTGAAGAAATTCCGACTCGAGGATTTTTTTCTGTAAATATACCTACAGCCACGTGTACGAACACTATTTTTGAAAGTAAATAATTTAGGAATAGATTTGTTCAAATTTGTTTTTATGAATAATTTTACGAACCATGAATCTTATTCGGTAAAATATTCCCCAGTAAATGTTATTGCTAAGTACCATCTTGCTTTATACTTCTAATCTAGCTTTTTTTGTTCATTTACACTTCTATTTACCGTTCTAGAACGGTAAGTAAATATAATTGACAAAATTGACAATTTTCACATCGCACTGTTTTAGAATGGATTTTTTAGAACTCAGTTTAAAATTTTATTGAATTATGTTGACTCATCGGGCTCTGGGCACTTAGTATAGTATAAGAATCACGAACGAAGGGTTATACCGTTGTCTAATAAAATTGGATGCCTAGCTTCGCTCAGCCTCCAAACATTGTCATCGAACGGTAAGGTACCCTTACCGATCTTGATACTTAATATACTATTTTATTGATTTTATATGTGAAATTACCGTCGGATAGGTAAACGAAACGATAGGTAGGTTCATTCCTGACAGGTCATGAAGTTTTTGTCATAAAAATTACAAAATGTGAACAAAGTATTAAATAATGTTCAATAATGACACTGCACCAACGCGATTTGCGTTTTCATAAAGAATTAGGTACTTATAGGTTGAAACTATTATCTGTTCACCCCTCTGCAGCGACCTTCAGTCTAGCTGTCATTAAACATAGCTTTATTACAGTGATTAAACACAAATGAACAAGAGTAGTCTAATTGTCTTAATTACGCCATTTGAGATATTATACATGCTCCTTGGGTTAATATTATCTTATTTTAGGGATGGCGTATTAGCTACGATAGGTATGTAGGTATAGTACAAAAAATATCTGTAAATAATGTAAATATACCTATAACTAGGTATATAAGGGGCACTTAATATTCTTAATAGGTAGGTAGGTACTTATTAGGTGTGTGTTTATTCGAGGCAAGATATTTAAGTATATTGATTGATAACAATCTCAAATTATATCATAGTAAAGGGAAATTAAACTATAAACTTTAAACCTATATATTTTAAACCTATATATATAAACCTATATAACCTAATATAACCTATATAATATAACCTATATAACCTAATATAAACCTAAATATATTAAACCTATATATATATATATATATATATATACATATATATATATATATATATATATATATATATATATATATATATATATATATATATATATATATATATGTATATATATATATATATATATATATATATATATATATACATATATATACATATATATACATATATATACATATATATATATATATATATATATATATATATATATATATATATATATATATATATATATATATACATATATATATATATATATATATATATATATATATATATATATATATATATATATATATATATATATATATATATATATATATATATATATACATATATATATATATATATATATATATATATATATATATATATATATATATATATATATATATATATATATATATATATATATATATATATATATATATATATATATATATATATACATGGACACACATACTGGACACACATACGGAAATGAATCACTTATTAATTAAATTAATCACTAATTCCAAGATTACTTTTCACAAAATAAATATGAATAGCAAAGAATTTCAAAGCTAATATATATATATATATATATATATATATATATATATATATATATATATATATATATATATATATATATATATATATATATATATATATATATATATATATATATATAGGCGAAACGCGCGTCGAGCGAAGTGAAAGTGTTTTGGTGTTTGTGGAAACTACTCCGAGTGTTACAGTTACATCAAAGGTTCCACCCCTATCCAGTATATATTTCGAATAAAGATGTTTTTTCTTAAATGAAAATAAGAAAACTATTTTGTTTCGTTAAAATTGAAGATAAAATGTTAGATATATTTGTAATATTTTGGCTAGTTTTATACTGAACGTGTTTATATTATTTAATACATTAAAAAAACGTTGACTTATTTCATAATAATATTTTATTTAAAAAACGGACAGCTTTATAAAAATGTTTATGTTAAATAAAAATATGTTAAATATGTTAAATATGTTAAATATAAAAAGCTTTATAAAAATGTTTAAATGTTACCTTAAAGAAGTCCCATCTGTGCCAAAACGCGAATAATTTTTTTACGGGTCTTTCACAAAACCTCGCTCTAGCTCAACAGTAAACAAATACTACAAATGTTTAATTTTTGTTATGAAAAACATTGATGTTTCGTATAACCTCAATGTGCGGGTAATACGAAACTCAATGTTTTTTCTCAAATACACTGGCTGAAACAAAAGTACAAATATAAATCTGACACATTTGGACAACCTCTATAGTTAGACATATTTAAAAAAATAAATTGGAGGCAATATTAAAAAAAATATCTGCATTTTTGCTAAAATAATTTTTCATGTAACTCCGTTGTGCGGTACCTATTATATCCACGTCACTTAAATTGTCTTTGCGAAGCTTTTCAGCCTTTGTTTAGTTGACTGACTTGTTTAGTTGACACAGTGCACACAAATCGTGTGCACTGTGGAAAAAAGGTGGCTACCTGCACTTTTCGATTTACCATTTTGAATTTCTTTCTGTTCACTTCTTGTTTAATACTAAATGAAAGCCTTTCGTTTAGTAGGTTGTGATTATAATTTTACTCTCTATCAAACGGTTATGGTAGACACAGGGCAGCCCACAATCTATTAATAAAAAAACCAACTTTTATCGATATCGTCAATTGTTTTTTTGGTGTCGCCATAATAATCAGCAAGGAAATTAGTGTGGTTTCCTTGCTGATTATTATGGCGACACCAAAAAAACTAATGTATCGAATTTGTAGCGCTCTTATGACAAGAAAGTTGACACTAGTGCCGTCTTTGTTATGAACAGGCTGTATATTAGTGTATATACTAATGAGTTACAGTACCATTATGTTGTAGATTTGCATACTTCATTTGAACCCACCCTTATACAATATACCGCCTTAATAATTATTGTTTTGTTTTTTTACTACACAGATAACAAAACTTATGATATCAGTCACCTTATTGCCTACTGCCAGGCGAAAAATAATAACAAATCAATATATTTATATCACAAAAAGGTTCATTCTAAATACATATGGATACTAAATGGATAACTGCACGGACACTAAGGTAATTTGATTTAAAATTAAATACTTTGAACGCATAGCATTAATTTGTTACTCTGTTGATTACTAGGAAGCTCGCATATTCAATTAAATCATAAACAGCCTTGTATGCATTGATAGCTACAATACGACAAAGCTTGATAAGTCATTCTTTCGCGAACGCATAACAATTTATTTAGCTTCAATACGAACTATACTATTATAATGGCTTCGAGATATTAATGGAACTAATAAAACTATTATGTATAGACTAAAATAGCTCAGACAATAAGTATAGTATACTAGGAATCGTCGTTTGTCATTCCACAGATAAATACGAGTTTAACGGTCTGTGACTAATTATACTTTAATAACCATTAATTATAATTTATTAGAACACATATATCACAAACACCAATTTCCACAGTTAGGCAGTACCTATAGGGAATTCAAAAGAAAAACCGTTACACGTCATCAGTGAGAAAAGAAGACAGTATCCACAATGTTGCTACCTGCCCCGACATTACCAGAATTTGAATAAGGCCGGACAGTTGGTAACCCCGTCCAAAAATTTGTGAGGTTGTCACGGCATCCTCGATACTTGACTGCAATACCTACCTACATTTTATATATTTACGCTTTACTCTGCGATTTGTAAATGATTATAGTTTTGTTTCTATTTAAACATGATTTAAATTGTTTACAAAGCTTGTCCCTATGTTGCGACTTGTGACTGATGAGAAAAGATACTGCAGTTAGATTTTTGTTTATACGAAAATGCCGAAGCAGTCGACTAGCCGCTGCGAGGAGCTTGTAGCAAATGTGAGTATTGTGAGACAAACGTGAAAATAATGGGCCACTATTACCTATTACCTTGTCTATCTTCTGTCCCTGTACTAAAGTCGCGTAAAATTTTAGTTCTGATTTATCTAACTAACACAATCGAGTAAAGTGCATATGAGTCAAAAAAAGTTGGGTAAACATCACCATATTCTGGACTGTGTGTTTATTTGCCTGGCTGACTTTTAGTACTGATTTATTATAGAAATCAGTACTAAAAGCTTTATAGTGCACCTCCAACCTATTTTACTGTATTATTTATGCTGATATATCCTAAAATCTAGAATGTTTATTTTATAAAGATAATTTTGTTACAGTTAAACATAGATGACAATGGACGATCAGCCAAAGATTGGAATAAGATAGGAAATTGTTCGCCAAGAAAAACCAAATGATTAGAAAAGTTACGACAGTTAATGGAAGATAAAAATAGTATAAGAAGCAGCCTCCATAAGAGATGCCATAGTTGTGTTTGTGTATCACCTGACAAACCAGTGTTAGGAGGCTAATATTGAAGTATTAGAAAGTGACCGTGTCAATGATGAAAGCTCCAGGAAAGCAAGATCATTTGTTGTACTACGAGCGCCTCCCCCATCAATAATAATAATAATATCAATCAACAATAATGAAAAAAGAAGTTCAAACTTGCCTGAACCTTCAAATCTTTTATGAAGAAGCAGATAGAATTATAATCCATCTGTATCATGCTGTCCAGTCGGACATAACATGCCTTATGGGGCCATCAAATGGCACTGATGTCTTTATTCTCATTCTTTGATATACACTGCTGGCGAATAGGTTGGAATAATTCAAAATTTTAACGTAATTTTGGATGCATATATCTTCTGAATAATATGAAATATCAAAAACCGGTTTTCAGGACGTTTTTGGAAATTTCATTGGTAATACATGGCCTGAATGCCATGTTTCTACCGTGCTCAAAAAAGGTATAAACGGGGTGTAAACTAAACCCTTACAAAAAATCAAAATTTCATTCTTGCCGAGGATTTAGGAAAACCAAAATCAGGATAAAATTTTTTTACCAATAACCTACTACCAATTAGAAAAATCAAATTTTTTTGATATCTCGCTTATTTTCGAATATACGGGGGTTTTATTGAAATTAGGAAAGTTTTTTGAAAGTGTATCTCTTACTGTTTAAAAACAAAGTAAGCAATGGATTGTAATCATGATAATACTCATCAGATCAAATAAAAAATAAAAACTTTGGAGATATTTGTCTAAGATTTCCCTTCACAGATTTAAAATCTTACCTTAAATAATTATCGTTCATTTTAATTATACGGGGTTTTGCACACAGCTTATTTAAATTTACAGACTTTTTGTGACACATACTTATTAAATGTTTTCCCAGACAGCCTGTATAAGGAATGGTAATTCTAGCTACTGAGACAGTTAGATGCATGCAAGCTTACTTGAAAATAAGAAAAAAAAATCCATTACTTTCTTTTTAACCAGTAAGAGTAGCATTTTCAAAAAAATGTCCTAATTTAAATATAACCCCCGCATATTCGAAAATAAGCGATATCAAAAAACCAAATTTGTTTTTTCGAATTGATTCATTGGCTATTCTGGTATAATAATTTTATCTCGATTATGGTTTTCCTAAATTCTCGGTAAGAATGAAATTTTGATTTTTTGTAGGGGTTAGTTTACACCCCGTATATTCCCTTTTTGAGCCCGATAGAAACATGATATTCGGGCCATTAATTACCAATGAAATTTCCAAAAACGTCCTGAAAACCGTATTTTGATATTCGATATTATTCAGAAGATTATCCTAATTACATTAAAATTTTGAATTAATGCAACCCATTGGCCAGTAGTGTATATTTGACCTATTCAGTAACGGATTGCAAGAATTGTGGATGAAAGTGGGAGTGGGTGATAAATAATATCGCTTTCGAAATAAAATATCGCATTCCACTTTTGTTCATATTTTTATATAAAATCCAAAATTACTGATTTTCTTTATTTTCTTTAGTAAATAGCAGTCAGGCAATTTCACAAACCATCTTAATCGATTCCTTACCCATAAAACATATATTTAAATACCTGAATGACTAGTATGACTGTATATAGTGAGTATGACTGCAGCAGGAGCAGAAATATATACAAAATAAATTTTGTGTCGGCCATTTTGATAAATGGCATCTGAAACACC
The DNA here is from genome assembly GCA_964058915.1 of Tetropium fuscum. NCBI lineage: Eukaryota > Metazoa > Arthropoda > Insecta > Coleoptera > Cerambycidae > Tetropium > Tetropium fuscum. Next base: position 16,861 of record CAXKVY010007389.1, on the reverse strand, counting down.
AGGTATATGGTGAATGGTGATGTCCACCCAAATGTTTCTGACTTTCCTATATGCACTTTACTCGATTATGTTAGTTAGATAAATCAGAACTAAAATTTTACTGAGACTTTAGTACAGGGACAGTATTACGAAAATAAAGAACTGATGTGGTCTCCAAAAAAGAAAAACGTTCTTATACTAAAAGGGTACAACCAAAACTGTAACACATCATATTAGTTTTACTTCGATTTGATATAATAAAAATGGTATTCATTTAATCATTTTTATTTTTATTACTGGCATAGGTATCCTAATAATTAACTAGCAAATTTATATCAGTCTGTTACACAATCATATCTTGAGAATGGGTTATAAATAAGTAATATTTCATTTAATTTTTGCTTTGTTTAATTTGTTTTTTTTTTAAATTTTTTTACTCCACCATAACATCAATATACAAATAAAATTTCTTTAACACTTACTGCAGTTTGACAGACTTGGCAACAATATTCGCTGGTCAGTGGATGACGTGCATGGCTTTTGTTTTGAATTCCCAACACCTATAGTTTATGCAGTATAGGCTATAGAAATGTAAGATATTTATTTTCAAGTATGTATGATTGGTTCTATTTGTTTCACCCACGTACTTTTTTATAGGCTTTATAGGCAAATACTCATAATATTTTTTAACTGTCATTTATTATTTTATTTACAAAAAAATATTGTTACCCATTTAGTTGCGTGAAATCATTCTTTAACAGGATCTCAAACTGTTAATGTACGAATTTTATGAAATCTTACGATTTTTGCAGGTAAAATTATGTGTTACCTAGGCTAGTATGGAGTATGGGAGCATGTGGGGAGGACATTGCGGACAATTAGGCAAAAAACAAGCTAATTTGTAAGAATATGGATCAAGGGTATGAGCAAATATTCGATATTAGTGGATATTATTCGTAGTTATTATGTAATCCTTTAAAATACATTTGTCGCACAACTTTTCAGATTTTTTTACCCTGTGTATACTTATATTGTAATTATATCTGCCAAGTCTGACTCCGAACCTTTCATTATATTGCATTCATCTTAATTTAAGCTTATGAAACAACTTGGAACACATTTCTCACATCATGAACACATTTCTCACATCCCTTGCATTATTTATTTAGATAATTATTAAGTAAATTTTAGTAAAAAAAGTGGTGCTATAATTTTTGTGCACGAGTGTATTTCTCATTTACTTGTACCTATATAAGATATCGAACCAATTTTGTCAAATTATACTCGAGGAAGCGAAGGGGGAATGAGCCGTTTGAACAGATTATGTTCATTTGAATAATATATTCAAAACCCTATAATTACCATACGCGGCGTCCGACAAGATCAATTCTGCGACGAGTACCTAGAAGTGCTGACGCGTGGGTTGTACATGACAAACCCGATTTTTTGCCTACTCCGAATATGATTTAAAATATTATAACCACAGCCGGAGGGTTAACCGAGACCCTGAAGATCACGACCCTTAAAATCATTGTGTTACTTTAACAAACGAAAATTTGATTTAATCACTTCACCTCACAAGGCCACATTCGTGAATAATTATCGTCCATAATTGATATAATGTCGAGTGATGTATTTATTTGATATTCAAGATGGCGCCTGAAGTAGGGTCGTCGATAAGCACAGAGTTATGAACACTAAACAATACGTACAAGATATTATTATCCTTCCTCTAACAAAATTGGTTAACTCATGCATAAATAATGAAAATTTTCAGCGTTGCCTAAAAATGTCAAAAATAATTATAGATTTTAAGAACGGCAATGTGAATAAAATGAACAACCATGTTTGAACAACTGGTCACATTTTTTGGATCTAATCACCTACAAAATTCTCAATTTGGTTTTCGCTCTGGTAAATCCACAACTGTTGCAATTAACAAAATGGTGGAAAGTATATTAGAGGCTTTCGAAAATAAAAGTTTTGCTTATGTATCTTCTGCGACCTGTCGATGGTTTTCGACTGTGTGTAGCATGATATCCTAGCTGATAAACTTGGACAAAATATGGACTAAACATCGGTAAATCTCCTAAATCATATCTTATAGACAGAGATCAAATAACAGTGTACAAATAACTTAGATACGTAAGTAAGTTGATAAAAAACAAAAACCGTGCCACGTCATCGATGGCGTTATGAAACAATGCGAAATATTAAAATAAGTTTCAACCAACAGTCTTAATGACGTCTGACTTGTACATTTAGGCGGTGTAGTTTCTAAATGTTTAGTAAACAGGATGTAGTTATTAGTTATAGGAAGGAACTAACATGCGTATAGTTGAAATAAAACAAAAATCGTTGGACGTCATTGATGACGTAATAACGTTGTCAGTTACGTTAAACCTCATACCGCAAGAATTTTAACTTAGCGGTTACAGCACTGTTGTCACACTCCTCCGCATGACATTATATTTACAGACATATTTAGTTTTCATATTTCTTAGTTCTTTTCCACATCTTTTTAGTATTTCTGTACCTTTCTGTACCTTCTTAGTACCTTTTTTTATCGGATATCCATCCATATCTTATCTATATCCACCGACATTATCATCTGCCTAAGGTATGAAAATCCTGAATCCATCTGCCTAAGGTACATATATATACATACAACAGTGTCCCAAAATTCAACGCCATTCCTTGGAGAGCTCATAGGCAGCCACCCCATGACTGACCAGAATATCAAAATATGACCTTAGTAAAAAATAATAATTTCTGAGATATTAGCGAAGTACTTTATAAATTTGGTGAAAATCGACACATTACATCAGTTATTCGAGTGTCAATTACAAAATTCCATATTTTAGGAATCTAATTTTTGTTACGCAACCCAGAATAGCCCTTCTATTGATCACAGTCCAAAATATAATTAATACATTTGCAAAAAAAAAATTGAACCCGATTCAAGTGTAACTTTTTTTCCAACTTCTTTAGCTAACTGAAACTCTTCATATTATAAAAAAATAGCAAAAACAGAAACTAACTTGACCGAGTTTATATATATATATATATATATATATATATATATATATATATATATATATATATATATATATATATATATATTAGCTTTGAAATTCTTTGCTATTCATATTTATTTTGTGAAAAGTAATCTTGAGTTTGTAGCATTTCATTATATAGAAATAAGCAAATAGACGAATAAGAAAGAAAACACACTTACCAGTGCTATATCTGGACACACATACGGAAATGAATCACTATGCACATGAAAACGAACCACTTAGAAGTTGTACAAGTTCTTTCACCTTTCTTGAGGATCTTCACAGCAGTATACGATTTATTTCATTGATCATTCATACTTGAATTTAAATTACCAATACACCAACACTTGCAGTGACGTTTTATGACATTAGTTTTTGACGGAACTCATTCTTAGAATACACAAACCTAGTCTACTATTTATATTTGTTCTATTTGAACACATTATATATAAAAGCATTAGGCATACAGTTATCCAGAAGATGTTAAACTTTAAAATGCATAAAATCTTGTTGAATCTATTGAAAAACAACTACTTTTTCCAACTATATGCGGGAAAATATTGAATTATATATACAATAGAGTTCTGAAGCATTCACTCCCTCTTTGAATGCTTCAGAACTCTATATATATATATATATATATATATATATATATATATATATATATATATATATATATATATATATATATATATATATATATATATATATATATATATATATATATAACCCGGTAAAGTTAGCCAAAAAAATAGGGATAAGGTACAAAATTCGCATAGAGGTAAATTAGTACGAATGCTCGGAATACCATTGTAACTGAAATGTGAAAATTCACCATCGATCCCACATCTGTAAAAAATTTTTTATCATAAAAATTAGATTAGACAAAAATCTATAAAAATGGTCTTTATATTTTTTCTCATAGGAGTCACAGTTTCCGAGATATAACGATTCAAAAAGTGGAAAAAGTTGTATGCTTCATAATATGCATAAGTACGCCGCGTACATACATCACTGGAGCTGTAATACAAGTAATAGTTATTTGTGTGTTAAGAGCGCAAAGTACTGCATTGCCGCTTGCGAAAGAAAGCTCCGCAAAAAATATTTTTTTATCGGTCTGCATAACTTATACATACAAAATAGTACGATTATGAGAATATCAACTCGAAAGAAACCCAGTCTGTCATTTTATACGCCAGTGTAACCTTGAGCACTTGTACCTGATATTTCCTCATTATCTTGTAGGTCTAGGCTACGGTCAGAGTGTATCCGTATTTGCCCGTCTTTTTACAATGGCGTACACTGCCGCTAACGGCGTAAAATACAAATTCATGTAATTAAATGGGACTGGTCACATTGCGTGGTCCAGCACTGGCGTGCACGGGCATGATCGGCCGATCGCCTGGCGAAATCAAACAAATTTTATTGTTCCGGCCGAATATGCCAGAAGCAACGTTCGCGGAGTGAATTTTTAACAAAATGATTAATGATGTTTAACTAATAATTTCTTTAGCTTTTGACCGCAAACCACTATGGGACGTCTCACATAAAATTTATCATAACAGGGCAAGAAAACTTGGCAAGAAAACTTTGGTGCGTGATAGCAGAAGAATTAATCTTTAAAGAGTTTCTGCCTACTAAAAACTAAAAAAACCAAAGAGTTTCTGTCAACACTACTAATTTGTCCATTTTGTAATGAAAACTGATATTGGTTGCAGTATTGGTTGTTTTGCGTGTGTTGTACACACCGGCGAAGAAAGTCAAGAGCGCCAGAAGCAACGCTCTGCCGGTGGGGCCCATCAGCCAGGACCGGAGGAGGTTGCCTAACTTCACGTGACACTGATCACATTTGTGAGGAGGGTCACGTGAAACGCGTGGCCTACCCCTTACGAGGCGGTCTCGGCCTACATAGATATTAGGGGCAAAGAGCGATGGTTCCGCTCGGCCCCCCTCCTATAGAGGTCACATCTTTAGCGTGTTGCGTTTTGTATGACCACAAATATAGCTTAATTAATAGATTCGGCCGTGCAAGTCAGCCGTATACGCCAGTGCAGAAATCGGATACAGTCTGACCGTACCCTAAGGAAAGTTTTGTTTTTACATTTACAGTTAAAATTTAAGATTTATAAGTACCTCATTTTTTTTGTTGTTGATCTTTTTCCGCTGGGAAAAAAGTGCGTACTGTACAGGGATATTTACTTATCTTTTAATCTTTATTTTAATCCACTTTACTTCCACCTGCACCGGAAATACTCAATACAAATTTTACAATTGCAAAAAGGAGAGGAGTGCGGCTGTAAAAAAGTTGGGATTGTTTTGTTCATTAGCATGTACCCGTTGTCAAGTCCAGTCGGATTCTTATATCAGCGAGGAGATATCTGATGCATCGCTGTTAGAACAATTTACTTGTATCCAGCAGGAAGAGGAAAGAGGCGAAAAAGATGTTCCATTAGATAATTATCAATCAGACCAATAGTTTTCCCCAATTACTTAATACTATTTTGACCAGGCCAATCACAGCGCTGATGATAGTGGACTGATACTACTGCTTGTAGTAATACATCGAATACAATGAATGTAATTTTACGAGCTGTTTTAAGAAAATAATTATGGCTACAGTGTGAATTTGAATACTGTAAACGTGCTGGAGAATTAAACAGAACAATAGAAGAGGAATTTGATATTGTATATAATAATAGATTGGTTAGAATACATGAATGAAGAATCCAGTAACAGGAAGCAATAACAAAACAGCATTCCTAATATTACTAGCAAATATCTCTAACACCAATAATTTTATGTACTCGCTGACGCTGGGGGTAAACAATTTTAGGACGTATATCATCATTCCAGGGCAATTCCAAGGAAAGTAATGAGGTTGAGTGACAAAATACAAAGAGGCGCAACGCTTATGGCAAAATGCGTGTCCCTGCAAGTTTAATGCCATCTATCTTCGAAATTAAGGCCCTAATAAAATACACTATGTCATGTATACCTGTTATGTATGTTACACCCTGTGTTTTACTGTTACCCTGTGTGAACTGTTACGACGGTATAAAAATAAAAAATCATGAAAAAGAACGGGGTAGTTCAAAAATAAAATAAGTTTGAGTTACTATAATTTCTTGTGATTTACCTCAATTAGGCAGGAGCGTAGTTACACCGATACACTCAGATTGAAATAGCCAATATTTTATGACAATCTGACTAAGTACGTCTAAGACTATATTGCTAAGTCAAAATGTTGTATTCGAAGATGAATTATTGTTAGCTTCACTAAATAACTAAAAAAATATTAGTAAAATATTTTTTGCAACATCGAACCGTTGATTGAAGATTTTTTCTCACTCATATTTTATCAGAATTTTCTCACTCAACGATCGAACATAATTCTACAATAGAAACATAACATTAGAAAAGCACTTGTTTCCCCTAGGTCAAAACAATATATTTTATTTTCTTGTTACTAATTCTATTACAGAAAATCTCTATAAACATTCATCGCTTTAGGACATTCAAAAGTAAAAAAAACACTGGTCGCTGGTTTCGAAATAACCGTAGTGTATTTTCTAAAAATACTACGCGTTTTTTTAGCAGGATTCATAAAAAAAGTAAACATCGGTCTTACCTTGAGGTATCCTTTGCGTAAGGAATAAATCTTGAGCACTCCCGTTTGTGGAAAGTTGCCTCGATCCAACTCCTTGCAGGCGCCTGAAATCAATATAAATGTGTATAGGCACTGAAGCAATAAATTCAATTAGACCAAACGTCAGTAATGAGAAAGAAAAAATCACTGATATTGATCCACTTATCACAAGGCCTTTGATTTAGGAAGCCATAATAGTTATTTACGTATCAAGGGTATTAAGTGGATGTTTATGACCTGAATACGAGGGCGTACACATGTACCTAATACCCGCGGTGCATTTAAACTTTTATACTAGTTCGTTATTACATCCACAATATGAATATTGAGAAGACATTTTAAAAATCAATTTGATGTCATTAGAGAAATGCTGTATTTCTTAAAATAAATAAATTTAAATAAAACATCTGTTTCCTATGCCTTTAAGGCCCGCACGTGTATAAAGTGCACCTTATGACCTACGCGGGTCGTAAAGAGCACTTTATGCCCGTGCGGTTACGATTATTTCTACAAGAATACTGGCGATGTTGTTGGTATAAAATACACATTTGTGTGTAGAGGTTAGTCAATTTTAATGGTTTTAAAATCAGTATACAGGGTGAGTAAAAGGCATGGAACTAATCCGATAAAAAATTCCAAGTTAATTTGTGGACAAGTCAATTTAGTTTTCTCACGACGCACATTTTGACTTCTATCGTTAATGTTTTCCACCATATTTGTAAGAGCTATGACGTGATAGTCATTTTCTTAAGCAACCTATATTTTTTTAAACATATTTTGGTAGATTAAGTTGTTGTGAATCCAAATATATTAACTTTAGGCCACCGATATCAATTAATATCTACCATATCAATTTTTAAATTGAAGTCATAACGTAGAAATCCAGATCACCATGGATTTTTTTGGTATTATCCAGTTATTGCGGTGTCAACGTTGGTATTAAGAGTTTGCATTTCTAGTGAAACCTTTTTTGACAGAAAGATACCTTGATCAAGCAAAAAAAAATGGTTACCGGATTTCTAGGTTATGATTTTTTCAAATTAAAAAAATATATGGCTGAAATCAATAAATATAGGTAGCATAAAGTCAAAATAAATAAAGGTGGCGCGAGATTAATAATTTATAACCAATTTATTATTGGGAATTAAGGCGTCATATTTAGCATATCTTATTTTTCAGTATGGTAGAACATTCTTATGCAATAAAAAAAATGGGATTGTTCCCTATTGACCCGACCGAGCGCTTTTGTCACAAACTAACGGGAATTTTTTTCTCGACTTTATAATACTATTTAATCACCTATAGACGTACATATAATTTAATATACACAATAACTGCATGCATGGTTATTCACTAGGGATATTACTATATAGTTGCAATTTTTACCACACTAAAGTATAATTTACTACAATAAATTATATTAAACATTTAGTTATTTTCTTTCGGCAAAAGACCTGAGCTGAAACGAGAGATTGGCGATATTATCTTATTTTTCGAGCTTTTTAACATCTACCTCCCAAAATATACATGCTTGTCAAACCGATGGTGGTCAAACGGAATGTGGATGCAAACTGATCCAATATGACAGAGATGATAAATGAATACTATTGACTTCAGAAGCTTTAGAAATTGTCTCGGTTCCAAATATCTGGGTTACCTTATCTTGTTATTTATGTACCACCCGATTTAGCACACCGTTCAACCTGTACTGCGACACGGGTTTGTAGTTTGTAAAATCGTATCGTGTCCTGCCCTTTGATTACAGTAGACCTCCAATTAAGTGCCTACCGAATGGATCATGTAATCAGTATAAATTACATAGGGAGCTGGAGATTAGAACGCTTACGCATTGCTCAGCTAAGCTGATAAGGACTTTATAACTTCTAGAAAACACTCACGATAAATACTGCCGTCTCTACGGCGAGCTTTAGAGACCATAGAATTTAAGATCACACGATAGATTTTGAACATTATGTAATTACAATCAATCCATAATCAGTACCTATAATTACATACAATCTGTCCTTCCCTTTTAGCATAATAACTTCATAGCATCACGATTTTTGATCACGAATATAATATGCTAAGCCATATTCATTCATGGTATATAGGTATAACATGAATTATTATTATTGTATTAAATACCATTAGGTTTATAAAGTCAAACAAAAACAATTTTGATCTAACGTTTTTATTTAATTTTCCTTTTACTTTATTTTCCGTCCAATTAAAATATGGCACGAAGCTTATATAATAACTACATCGTCCGTATATACCAATTTCTCGCTATCACGGGTCGGTGCCGCTTCTTTCGCTAACGAATAGGATGGAAACGAAAGGCGCGTTGGAGCCGTATTCACGAAATGAGATTTCACAAACATGAATAGCTCCTAGTTGCATAATAGGGATTATTTCTTTGGCTGAGGGAGAATTTGAGAATACAACGAGGTCGTTAATTCTAAATATAATTTCATTTCAGGTGAAATGTGCACTTAATTAATGTGAAGCGTAGGTTTGTCCATTTAAAGGCGACTGAAGATTTATTCATGTGGATTATATATAATATATACATATATATATATATATATATATATATATATATATATATATATATATATATATATATATATATATATATATATATATATATATATATATATATATATATATATATATATATATATATATATATATATATATATATATATATATATATATATATAGATACAGCACTATAGTGGTTTCGTTTGATATGCAAACTAAGGTAAACAATAATCTTCCTTTCTTTCAATCTTTTTTTAATCTCTCAATAATCATTCTCCACAACTGCATGGCGGAAAGGGCAAAATAAAGACTGGCTGGTAGAAAGAAACATGAACACGATGATTCACTCCTTAAAGCTGAATTATTGACACTGACAAGGACTGGCGGACGACTAATAGTGAATTTAAACCTCATTTAAACGTTATTTAAATGTGAATTTAAACAATAAAATAAACAGTAAATAAGTACTCAAAGTGAATATATTTGATACCTGATGTTTTCTGAATAGTCATAGACAGTGAAATTATGAAAAGTGAAAATAATAAAGCAATCTGATTGGTTAACAATATAATTGCAATACCAAGGGGAGATACTAGTAACTAAGGAAATACTTTTGTAACTACAGAAAACAGTACAAAAAGAGTTATGCGTATGGCATTCAAGGAGTAGCCACGCAACGTCGTGTATTGAAAGAAAATTTAAGTTAAAAATCAAAGTGATTGCTTCTAATTTATGCTAAATAGGCATACTTCTGCCTACATCTGGTTTTGTAATTATTGTATGGCTAATAAATTAAGTGTTTTTTGTGTGTTAAACCACTATTGGAAGAAGCTAGATATCAGATCAAAGCTGTAATTTGTATAATCATACAAATGAGAAGAATTAACGAATCAAAAGTGAAATCAACATCAGAAATTTATAAGCTTGAAAAAGTGCTTGGAATTGTATGCAGTAGAAGGTGAGAGTAGGCAGGTTTCCGGCTTAAGCATTCCAGTCCAGCTTCAACACAGCGGCGCTAGATGACATCACTCCAAAGTTTTTAGTGAGTGTGTTTATTTTAAGATTTTTTGAAATTTATCAATACTCGACTGATATTGCTTGTTATTGTAATAAATCTATGTCACATGTAATGTAAACCAATATTTTAATATTTTTCCCTTTATTTTAAAAAAAGCTTAGTCACATTCATATTTGCTATAGAGATAAAATAAATTTTAAATTCTGAGAAAAAATCTAAATAAATAAATTTATTCAAATTTGATATATGACATTAAAAATAACTTACGATATTCAGCCCAATTGATCCTCCTATGATGTGAGTGTTCTTAATGCTCAAATATATTCCCTAATATATTCTCTATTAGATACTTATAAAAAGAAATCATTCTATAAAACAAAATAGTGAAGATCAAATACAATTGTGATGGGAGGAACATAAATGTTATCATAATACATCTCTATGCAAAATAGTTAAAATTGTCCGCAAGAACTGGCGCCCATTTACAGAAGAATTTACAAGAATATGAGTTATCAAGCGTAAGTATCTACGAATTAAATAAACTATCCCCCTACCTACCTCTCTAGCCTTCTTAGTAATATATATATTTATATATATATATATATATATATATATATATATATATATATATATATATATATATATATATATATATATATATATATATATATATATATATATATATATATATATATATATATATATATATATATATATATATATATATATATATATATATATATATATATATATATATATATATATATATATATATATATATATATATATATATATATATATATATATATATATATATATATATATATATATATATATATATATATATATATATATATATATATATATATATATATATATATATATATATATATATATATATATATTCTTTTTTTATTATCTTTTTTTGTTATCTTCTTTTTTCTTCTTTGTTAGGCGCCAGTTCTTATGAACAAGTATTATAGTTTTATAGAATGTATAGTACCATTTGTACAGCAATTACTTGAGCTATACGGTTTTAAATTTTTATAGTTTTGCTGGATATTATATTGCGAATATATATTTATTTTATTAAAGCATGGTTATCTTCATCTGGGAGGTTCTATAAAAGTTAAAAAAAATATTATTTTTTATTATCTTAGAATTCATTGATTATCTTTCCTAGATATAATCTTTGTTTTTAAAGTACATACAATGTGATTTTATTCAAGTATCTACGAATTATTTACATTTTGTTTGGAACCTGATATACCTATAACTGATATGGCATGATAATTAATTAATATTAGCTTATAGTTTGTAACATCGAAATATGAGACATAAAAACCGGAGCAAAAAACCCTCATTATATCGATCCCTTTACACCTGCTACCGCATTTTTAACAGCGTTATCAAGTATAACCCATTTCTAGGAATTTAAGGGAAAACAAATGATTTTATTTACATCGCCCATCACATTATGACATTATCATGTAGTATAACAAAATATTGATCACACTATATATCTTTCGTCATATCATAAAAGAATTGGGTGGTGAATGTGATGCAGAATAAGAATGTTTCCAATTCAAATATTACGGAGCCATTTTACACGTTCCGCAACCGTGTCCCATCGGCATCATTGGCATTCATTTGGATTATAAATTGCCTAATACCATCGAACGGGTTGTGGTAAAGTGGGGTAAACAATAATTCTTGAAATAGAAGTAATACAGTCATTCTTTAATTTAGTGTATTATTTTGACGGGTTTTGTGCTAAAATTGATTAGTTATTAGAATTCTATCCAAACATAACAACTTGCTGAATGAAAGCGCTTTTATAGTGACGATTTTAGCTTGCTGTGAGAAAAGCTATACTGCCCCGATCTCCCATTGCGGCAATTGTAGGGTATCCTTTAAAAAAATTTTATATCTCATATTTCTATGTTACAAACAGTACAATATTTAATTTAATTTTCAAACACAAAATTTGGTTGACGACTCTAACATACTAAGATCCTAGTCTAACTTATGTTTATTACATGGGAATAAATCCTCAATCAATCATAAACCTCATAATCTAAAATTTTAAATTAACCTCACGATGAAATTATATTCTTTGTTCAAATGTTTAGACTTACTTTATTGCAGTAGCTACATGATTATTTGAATTGTATAATTTATAATACAAAGTATATAAATAAACACTAATAATCACACAAGTATCGACAGATAGAAACTGGTACGTTATAATGATAAATCACAATAAAATCCAATAAACATTAATAACATACAGTAGACTTCATGGTGCTCTATCCACATCAATTTTAGTGATAATAATAACTTTATAAATACTAATCTCAACACTTCGATACATCGGTAACATTTCTACAGATAACTAAATTTACGTTTCTGGTGGGTACAGCAATTTAATATTTTTTACAATTTAAATTATCATATTCATTACAGTAGCTAGTTTCTTATGCTAATATACGTTTATTGGTTATACAACCTGTCTTTTTGACTAATCCATAATTTTAATCTGTTTTTGTAATTATTATAAGAACGTATAAGAACAGTCATACATATCTCCCCATCCGATAATACCATACGTTAATAACGATAGTATTAAAGAAAAATACATAACTCTCAATTGCTGAATATTCAAAAAATCTCGCAAGTATTTAAATTTAGGTATCAAACCCTTTCTACGTTATCCTTCCTACAAACTGTTTCATTCGTAACTCCCACCTTATATGTCGCTCAATATGAACACCCAGATATTTTACCGAAGAAGATTTCAAAATTTGCATATTGTGACCTACGCTTAAAGGACCCAAGTCAGGAAGACCTGTGTTGTAAGAAACAAATGGTAAGTAATTCGAATGTAAGTAATGGTAAGTCTTTCCATAATTTAATGTCAGCTTGTTATACTGCAACCATAATAATCTCTGGAAACTCATTTTCTGTTTCTCTTTTTGGGTTTAGCCAGGAAGACGACGTATATACAACAGCTGTGTCGTCAGCAAAACTAGTAATCTTACCACGTGTCTTAATAAAGTCGATGGAAATACTGAACGGGCCCCAACATCGTCCCTTGGCGAGCACCATAGGTAACCGTCTGTAAATCACTCTAGACATTTCAGGCCATATTAAAGGCGTTAGAAAGCTCGGGAAATATGCTGATTATAGTTTTTTTATCCAGTGCCTCATAGACATATGATGTTAATTGGCGAATCGCATCATCAGTCGATCGTCCGTTTCTAAAACCATATTGAGAGTACGATAATATTTTGTATTTGTTTAAAAATTACGTCATTTCTTTATTAATTTTTCTAAAACCTTTTAAATATTTGACAAAAGAGAACTCGTACTTTAGTTCCCTTTGTATAGCGGCTTCATCATAGCACATTTTAGAATTTCTGGAACATATCCCGCCTAGGTAAGTTAATGGCTGAACTATTTCTTTTAAAGTTTTTGATTGCATTTGATCAAGCTCTGGTGTTACCTTTTCTTTTAGATTATTTATTATATCTAATATTTCTAATTCATCAGTTGGGTAGATAAATATTGTATTTTCCAAGCATTCCGAATTATCATTGAAGTTATTGAAATGTTACTATAATTATTATTGATATTATTAACAATTTCTTTTTGCATGTGACCCTTGACCCGTCTAGTAATTCAATTTTCTGTATATCCGTTTTCTGTTTCGGATGACCGCAAACGCTTTTTACACACTCCCAATGGCTTTTGATGGGTTTTTATTATTTTCAATTTGCTTGCAGAAGGATGATTTTTTTTGGCTTTATTTATACAATTATTTAATTTATTACTAACACTTAAATCTCTCCTTGAAAACAATATTATCTGGATTATTTAAAGTTTTTATTTTTCTTTAACACATCAATATATCAGATTTTATCCATTTCTTTTTGGAAACTATTTTATGTTTCAGTGTTAACGTATGTTTTTTATTTATATAATATTTTCACTTTGATATAAAATATTCAAATAACTTATCTACATTTTTTTCTTTATACATTTCCTCCCAATTATCATTTCTTTCTAATTTAAGTATATTTTACTTCTTTTATCATTTTTAATTTTCGCTTGTTCATCTACATTCTACATTTAAAAGCAAGCATGTAATGAATGATATTTAAAATTATTTAACACTCGACAAAACATAAATTTAACGACTTATTATACTATTGTCTGTCAAACACTTACTTCGCCATTATTTACTATTGTGAACGTGTAATGTGTTATGGGCTTTCAATAAAGTTTATGGGATTATTTACACATGGACTCATGCCAAAATACTTGGCTTCTGCTTCTAACTACATTTTTACCTACTGGTTTTGTTACCCGTCTTCAAGGAAGGTTTCCTCCCGGGTAAGTTTGTTACTTTCTTATATTCAAATGTTTATTTTGATATTAACAGTTTTTAATGAATAGGAGCATGCATTCAAATCTGTTTTTCTTTATTTAACTATTTATTAATACTAAAATACCATAATATTTTATGTTTATTGCATATACCTATATGTCAAAATTCAATCGAATTATTTACTTTAATAAAATATTATATTCTCAAGGATGTTAATTGTTCATATTTGACTCGAACATGTAGCCTCGAAACCATGTACTCTTTATTTCTTGTTTTATATTACATTGAGTTACATTACATTTAATAATTTTGATGATATTTTATATTCTGCTATATTACTATATTACCTCAAACAGTACTAATTAATTTATAATTTAATATAATTTGTTGTTTATCCTAATCCCAAATATAAACTAAGCGCAACATCACCAGCTAAAACTTTGCGGGTGTCCATTAGTGCTACACCCAATGTATACAACAAAAAAAAACCCTGTGGAATTTTGGAGGGGGGGTTCAAATGTACTAATTTGAATTTGTCCTTTAAAATCAACCGTTTTCGTAATATGTATTTCGAAAAACCTTAAAAAGGTAAAACGTTTTGGGGTTTTTCGCCCCCTCCAAAATTCCACAGGGTTTTTCTGTTGGATAAATTGGGTGTCGCACTAATGAACACCCACAAACAACCCCCCAAAGTTTTATTAAGTTCGAAATTTTTCGAAGGTACGATGGCGACTGGCCAGGTAGATAATTAAAGGTAGATAATTAAAAGCCATAGGTAGATAATTAAAAAATATATAGGTAGAAAAATTAAAAAATATTGATTATTTATCGATATATCGATTTTTCGAGAAAAATATGCTCTCTTAAGTTCGCTATATCGAGTATCGCTCATTTTATTCGTGAAAAGTTGCGCTATCATCCTGTTGAATCGAATTCAGTTGTAACGAATTTTTTTAATTCAAGGGTCAGAAAATTAATTGGAAAACAATATTGCACCATGTTTTTTTTAATAACTTTCTCAATTTTTATTTAGCGGAAATGGAAATTATGGGAATCAATTACTGGTATTTTTCACGAATTAAAAAGAAAATAACTCTACGACCATTACGAGCCGAGATATATATATTTTTTTTAAATCTGGAAGGCGCAATTAGCGTTGTAGAGCCCTGAGGTTCACGCATAATATCCATATTTTCGATAAAAAATTACTACGATAAGATTAACTGAATAATAAAGTGTTACATGCGGACGCGCAAAATCTAGTATTTCGGTTTCAGGATCACGTACAATAAATCCTTTTGTACTAAATATGGGGTAGCTCGACGAGATATACACGAATTAGTATTTATTTTTTTACTTTAGAAAACCAAGTAGAGCCCGAATAACTAATTTTTACTGAAAATTGTAATTACTTAACGTAATTTATTTAAACAATTATTTTATTATGCAAATATTTGTGTATTATGTAAAATCATTATTATAAAATGTATATCAACACATTCTTCTTCTCTTCGTTGGATTAATCTTACGATTCACTATCTTCTTCTTTCTTTCAAATAACTTCTACACTAACTTCTTCTTTCTCCACAGTTTTGTGAAGAATAATAGAAGTTAAAGATATGGAAATGATCTTCATCATTGTCTTGAATGTTAGTAATAGTTTCAATGCTTTCACAATGTTTACAAACGCACGTCCAATTGAGCAAATGTATTTTACACCCACATATTTTTGTTTGTTTTGCCAGTACCATAGCTGCATGATATTTTTTTAATAATTTATTCAGGTAAGGGTTCCTCAGTGTACATTGGCATTAGTATGTTGTTATCAGCGATTTTCCAGCCCCACTGACTCACATAGTAGTCGGTAGCTAACCATTTCTCTACTAAACTCTGAAGGCATGTGTTGTTTGACAGTCCTTTCAGTTGGATGAAGATTTTCTAATTGAAATGATACTCGAGATGTAGATCCGTCCGCACGCTTCACTTTATCGGCTCCTAATGGTCGTAGAATTTTTCATAAATTCGTGAAAAAATAAAAATTGAGAGAAGTTATTTAAACAAGACATGTAAAAAAGTGCAATATTTTCAAATTCATTTTCTGACCCTTGAAATAAAAAAATCTATATAACTGTTCTATAGGATGATTCTCGAAAAATCGATATATCTCGATAAATAATCAATATTTTCAAATTATGGGACGTTATAGCAAACTATGGGGACGTTAT
>CAXKVY010007388.1:7500-17023 GCA_964058915.1 Tetropium fuscum | reverse complement strand
AAATTTCTTTATGCTTTTGCACGTAAGGTTGCGTATCTTCCATATTCCTTCAATGAACGCTAATAGTGACTAATGACTGTAAAAGACATTAACTGTTTTATATAAAATCCGTTCCAGGCATTTCTTTTTTTATTATTTCAAACTCAAACAGTGTAACGTTGCTTGAGATCAACGAGCGATTAATATTAAAAATAAGTACCGTTAAACGGGAGGGAAGGTCGTTCTCTACGTTACTGTGATTCACAAATAGGAAATAATACGTGACAACGCTTAGTAATATTCTCTTCAGTCATGATGAATTGGTCCTTCAGTTGGATGATATCATTGGGGAAAGCACTTTGATTGAGGCAATTTTTAACCGAACTTTACATTCACTATTTCCATTATTGTCCCTCTTCTTTGAATAAAGATATGCGTATTCAAAGACGAGGAACAATAATGGAATATTGATGATTCAAGCACAATGAGAAAGATATACTGAGGTTATCTATAGCATTGATGCTTCTGCTTTAGAAAGCCAAGTGTTTTACATTGTCGGTGATATGT
Organism: Tetropium fuscum; assembly: GCA_964058915.1. Taxonomy (NCBI): domain Eukaryota; kingdom Metazoa; phylum Arthropoda; class Insecta; order Coleoptera; family Cerambycidae; genus Tetropium; species Tetropium fuscum. The sequence goes on along the minus strand of CAXKVY010007388.1, from coordinate 16,477 downwards.
CTAATTCCTTCCTACGTAGATTTGTTAATGGTACTAGAGGCATTTTTATGGCTCATCAATTTAATTATTCATTTTCCGTTGTAAAGAAAGATAAATTATTGATATCTGCATTTATTCTTGTGATAATAATGCATTGAAACTATCCCAATACGTAATTCATTTCCGCTGCATCATATTTTACAAAATAAGTATGAAACGCTAGTTTATTTTCAGGGAGGTTATTTTAAGGCATCGTGTCCTATTTATATGTGATTTTTTGATGAATTAAAGTGCTTGGAATAGTCGTATAAGTAATTAAGGAAGTGACTCATATGGACTAATGTTAGGACGTTAGCTTCCTCTATTTCCTGCCACTAATTTAGTGTTTTGGTAAACATTATTAGAGCCATGGTTTCATTGGGCAAGTCTCGTTTATTAATTCAAATAATGTATGTTATTTCGGCTGCTTAGGCAGGCGTACGGTACGCCTTCTAATGTTTTTTTAAACTATTTTTGACCATTCGCTCATACTAGCCACCGTTTCTTACCTTTTTTTTCATAAAATGTCTGGTCATACGATATTTTTTTTAAAATGTATATCAGTTTTAAATATATATTTATATTCCAGTAAAATAAGGGTCGAACCTCGGAATGGATCGGAATATGAAATTTATACATTATAAAATTATCCACAATTTTCATTTGAAGCATTTTTTTGTATCATCGACCATGCTCGAGATTTTTTCTGTCAAAGTCGGAAGTTGCGGGCTGCAATTACTTTTTAGAACAAATGTCTTTACATCCACTATGCTTTTCGAATTTGAGAAGCTTGAAGCTAAGGTTCGCCATGGTTGGTGCGTTAAAGGGAACCATTTTTTGTATTGCTTTGAATGGCACAAGCATTTGTTTAGGTACATATATTTGTTTAGGTAAGTATTTGTTTAGTCTATATGGTTATAATTTATCATACTCCTGTAGAGGTAAAGGGCATGCTGCCCCTGATTAACAGGTTCTATAAAATTCTAAAGTAATAGTAATGCGCTGGTTTCCACACCACACCATTTTCTATAGTGAACTATATACCTGGCCCCGCAGTTCGCGATCTCGAGATATAGGGCTCTCGAGAATAGTCGTTCATAGAAAAATGCTTGAAATTAAAATTCTAAGTGATTTTATTATCTACAAACTTCAGATAACCTTAAATGTTGCATAGGAAATGAGATAATTGAGAAAAACCCAATTTTTGTGACCTTTGACCTTGAAATCTTGAGACACAGACACGAGATTATACGAGACCTTTTACCAATCTTCAGAACACCAAAATAAAGGTTTGTACAAATATTCAGCTTATTGCGATCCCTTCCGAGGTTTGCCCATTATTTCGCCTTATTTGACTGAAGTCTTATTGGACTGGACTTATTTTCTACTTTCATGACTACACTACTTTCATTTGTGACATGAAAGTAGTTATTTTCATGACTAGTCATTTTTACTTTTAAAATCTACAACATATAATAGGTACTTTTCATAAATTTATCCTGATATTGACTTTTCAAGTAAAGTAAATTGGGGTTCATTTTAACAATTTTTGGCTGTTTTGGAAAAGAATTCGACCCGCTGTGCTATCCACGTCCGTCCATGGAGTGAGTGCTCATTGAGGTCGCAACTCATGTGTCCTCAGATGCAACGAACCGAGTATCTCGTGCGTCTTCCCGGCTATGACCTCTGCCGATTGACGGCAGTGCGGTATGATTTTTAATTCAGAGAGCAGCGACTGTCGCATACCTCCGAGAGAGCCGATAATGAGAACCACAATCTTAACAGAATAACCAGACCAGGATACAGCCTCCGGACTTCACAGAGTAAATCCAATGCCTTCTAAAGCACTAGTTACTCTAGAAGGTATTGGTAAATATCGATACTTTGTCCGTTTTCTATCTGCCGGAGCCGAAAAGTCTATAACGAACATCATCTTGAGCTGGTGGTCGAGGAGGATAACGGCAGTCTTATGACTGGCATCTACCTGACGGTGGGGAATGGATAGTCCCAATAGATTCGGAAACTCATTCTCCACAACGGACTCAATACTGACTTAATTAATGATCTTGTAGAGCTAATATGAAACTTTCAAAACTTTCAGCCTCTGAATTAAGCACAGCTGACCTTAAGAAACGAATGGTCAGTTTTGAAGATAAGCTTCAGCCTAAGTCTTCTATATTTCTATAGTTGACCCCATACAATGGCTTATATTGATGCTGCTGGAAACGAATTGCACATCCAGCAGCCTTAAGATAGGCTTTCAACCGAACGGGTTGCAACTCGGTAATTGAGTGGATTTTCCCAGTATCTCTTCCCTGTTGTCGTGGGAGGTATAACCGCGGAACGGACGATCTCAGATGCAAATTCCGACATAGAATAGAATTTTGCAGGAACCTATGTCCAGTTTAGTAGAACCGGAACGGCAGGAATATTTGTCGCCGACAGCTTGTTGGTCGCCGACAGTATTAAGGACCCGATCTGTCGGAGTAGGTGTCGATACTTGCCGCGGGTAGCGTATTTTATTAGGTAGATACTATATTCGATGTGACTTTGTGGTACACCCTGGTAAATGTCTTCTAGCTGCGCATGCACCCTCTCCGTCCTCCATCCAACACTTTCTTGGTTTAATTAATATTAAGACAGATATTATCGAGGACCCTGATAAGAGGGAAAGCCTGTATAACTATAATACTTACTATAGTGACAAATCTAACAATAATATTCTAGTATATATTTAGCAAATACTTAATTATATTTAATATCAAATCATTTATAATAGTGTTTCAAAGCATGTTGAATCATGTGAAGATGTCTAGTATACCCATACTCTTATATATTATACTATGATTGTGAATTGTGGCTTATACGTGTACTGTTAATATTCCAATCCATTCCCTGTGTCTACGTGATAGTCTGCATAAACGTATAGAAGGAATAGGCCGTCTTCAGCATCTGAAATTATGGTAACATTTATATTGACTTATTAACTTAGGCTAATCAACTGTAGATATCCTTTTACCCACAAAATCCTTCCAATAAAAGAATTTTGTGGACTTCATTTTAATATAAATATTGTTTCACTACGGACACTTACAAAAATGATGGTAGTATTGTTAATGTTGACAAACCCTTCGGCAGATATACAAACTGGCCTCTGACTTCTCACCATCATGAGTAGTAAACATTTTCGCACTGGGATGATATTAGGTAGATACCAATCACTGTCGCAATAGACAGCGTCATATATCTGCGCTGCCTAAAAGACCGTAAACAAGTATTTATTTGCTTTATAACACGATGCTCTATAGGCCGATCGGCGCAAATACTGGCAATATTAATAATACATAATTAAAAAATAAGGAAATCTCCAAATTAAAAGTAAACGTTTTACTCCAAAGTAAAAGTATTTATAGCTAAAAACACCAACGTTTACACCAATAACTAATTAACATAGGTTTTATTAACGTACCTTATCCGTCATAAGTTGAGCAGGGTAACAATATTGAAAGAAAAATTCTATTATTATAGTAAAGGCAAGGAGTATAGCTAAGCACCTGTACAGTAGTCCTACATGGCTAAAAATCAGTTAAATGTCATATTAATATAATATTTCATAAGTAGTGTTACGGCTGTGCGTTTAACCCAGGGACGTAGCCATGCGAGGGTACGGATCTCCCCTAGAAATTATTGGATTAATAGCTATATAAATCTAGCTTTATAGAGTACTATGTCAACACAAAACGTAAGGAACACATTAAATGTAATTCAAGAGGTAACTCGATTTTTCCGCAAAAAAAAACGATGCTTGATCTTTGCCATACAAGATTTATACAGTGTCCTGACAGTTTACTAAATTTGCGGAATTACTTGATTGTATCTGTACCAGTCTTGAAGAAATGGCTGCATCACCTCGCCAAAGTGCTGGATCTGCCTCCACATTTTTAGCTGCAATAGAAAAAAGTACATTCATAATTTCTATGGTGGTGTGTGAGAAGATATTTAGCATTACACTCCCTCTGTACATATTCCTTCAATCTGCACAGCATGATTTTTTGTCATCCTTAAGATATGTAAAACAAATTATTTCGACACTAAAAAGAATAAGAGAAAATGTGCAAGATGAATTTAATGCAATGTTTACAAGAGCTTCAGAATTCAGCAAAGATATTTTTGACATTGATGTGCGGACCCCTCGATTAGTCAAGGGGTCTTTTATTTATATAAGAGACAGACACAAAGAGCAAACCCTGATACAGAGTCTACTGAAGATTATTATAGAGTAACCATTTTTATTCCTGGTCTAGATCAAATTATTGGTAGTTTGGAGGAGAGATTTGTACACGAAGACGTTTTCGTGCTTTCAGATTCTCCTACCTAGATATACTGCTGGGAAAAAGCTGACTTGCTAAAGGATTTATCCGAATACTATGAAGATAAGTATTCCTTGGCCGTAATTGCAGGAGAATACTCTAGCTGGATTAAATCTATCAAAAATTGATAAGGGCACGGAAGTGGTGGAGATTTTTAAAAACATGTTAGCAGTCCTTCTTACCAAATATTCACCATCTTCTTACGGTTTTGGCCACGTTGCCGGTCACTACCTCATCTTTACTAAGAAATAAAACAGGCAATGAACGAATGACCAGTCTGGCTCTAATTTCCAGACACTGGGTTATTGAAGTTAGTCCTGAGAAAATTTTATTTCTCATGACTGGGTAGAAACCCAAACGAATATTACTTTTTTAATTTTAACTTTTTTTAATTTTTATATTTTTTTAATTCAGTTGTGTTTGTTTTAATTTTTAATTTTTTTTATTTGTAATGTTTATAAAAATATATAAAAACACATTTTATTGTATTGCAATACACTTTTCGTAATATATAATATAGTTTTTTTATTTGAAAAGATATGGAATTCCAAAACTTTTACTTGTGAAAGTCGGTCTCACGGAGCAGATATAATATGCCGGTAGTAAATCTCGGACCCCCCTAAAATTAAATCCTGACTACGTCACTGGTTTAACCGTCTGGGGCGAATTAGGTTTCATAAAATATATACTATACTCACGGAGCCGATAAAACATACATTAACATGCATAGCTCAGAAGTGTATGAGACCATCAGGAGAAAGAGTGGTAAAGAGAAAATATCGTTGAGGAGTATTACGTATCTAAAAAAGACACAGTTAAAAGGAATTATGATACCTACTGGAGGTGCCAACTTTAATAAGAAATTGTGGAAGGCAATCAAACTTTTCAATTCTTGCAAGCACTTGCGAAGTTTCTCATCGTCTACCACTTCTATCAGGTTCATATTCTTTATTCTATCGCTTAGTATTTGGAATTGCGCCATCACCGTTAGCATCAACAGGCAAAACAGGACGTTTACTCCGAAAAAGACTGTGGCTCCAACGCATGCTACGTAAAACTCGATAAAGTAAAACAATAGAGATGGAAACCATTTTGGAATATAACAATCTAATATGCTTGTTCTAAAGATGAAAGATTTGGATGCTAAGTACAATATACAAGTAACCAAAAAGAATATGCCGTATTTTTGCGCCTTTAAATATATCAGGAGGGCATTATGCTGGTCGTGTTTGAGATTTATGTTCCATAAATATTTCAAGTTTTCTAGTGCTTGGGTTAATTCTCGCATCTTCAGCAGCATCGTTCCGTATTTCAGCAATATCTGGAATTAATGAAGAGATAAGATGTTTTTAAAAAAATATTACTTACAGTATAAGGTACGGTAATCAACAAAATTCCTTGTAAGCCAGAAGATGTTAAACAATTATAGACATTGCATGCAAATATGAGTACCACCGCGGTCAAATTCAGGAAAACAATTGGTCTAGCAACAGGTTTTAGCGGGTTTATCCCAACTATGGTCAAACACTTGAAACAAAGAGCAAAATTGTTGGCGACCATTTCGTAGGTAAGCAGTAGACTGCAGTTGAAATGCAAAATATCCAATATAGTTAGTTATTACATATGCAGATACCTACAGAAAATATTTAATTGGCCATTTTGTGTAATTGCGGTTATCGATGGAAAAACTACGATTAAAGCCATATTATTCCATATTATTCTTATAAATTTAATATGCCAAAGAATTTTTTTCTAAGAAATATTAAAATTGATTTATGAATAATATATTCAGCTGATTATAAATGTCCATTTAAAGCATTTAACCAATATTCGAACTTGAAAAAAAATACGCAACAACAAAAATGAAAAGTAGGTAATACGAGGCAAATACAAAACATTTGCAAAACCATTAACTTTATTGATAAACTGAAATATTTTTTCTATCACTTAACATGTTTTCTTGCACGAAAAACTCCTAAACTGCAGAATAATAACCCTTATGCAGGCTGGAAGCATACTAATGACAATATAAGCAGAGACGTCAGAATTTTAATGACAAAAGGAATCATGCCGCTCTATGGTTTTCCGCTGAGAGTCTTTTTAATTTTCTCTACCTCTTTGCTCATCTTGGGAATTTTCTCTTAACTTGACCAATAATTTATGAACCGTAAAATTCTTTAATCTAATTGAGGAAGTTAAAGCGGGTGCTGCCCCTCTTTTGGGAGACTCTTTTATTTTTGTTTTGTTTTGGGTGCTGGCATGATTTTGCAGGTAACACAACAAAACTGCCTGCATTTAAAGATCGTTTTTACGGAATATAAAGTCTGTCAAGTGGTTCTTTATCAGAATCACCATTTTCTTCTTGCTAGACATAAAATTATGTTGTACCTGGTAACGATTTCGAACAACACGGCTGAGGTTCATCTATAGTGATTTCATGTTCATGTACCGTATCTTCTTCATCCGGGTCGTTTTGGATGATGTTTGTGCTATGTGGCTGCTATGAAATCCGCTTCTGGAAATATATCGGGGATAGGCGACCATATACCCGTTGCACAAAAAGCGTATGCCGTAGGTATGGTAGCTGACTTTTCAAATGCTTTTCCAACCAGTTCCGCCAACCATTTGGAAATGAGTGATCAGTGATCACTCATCCTGGGTTTGTTCTCAACCACTTTGCCGCATATAAATAATATGCTGGTTTCATAAAGTCCACATTTATGGGTTGAAGTCGTTGTGTGTAATCTGGTTGATATGAAATAATATATGTTGTCTATGTAAGCTTTGGTGTCTTTTGGTTGTCTTTTGATATGAAGCTTTGGTCTTTGGAAATAATATAATAGTTGTCTATGAAAGCTTGGAAAATACATTCTTTGGTACAGTTGTCTCATCAACATTAAAATTTTCATTCTGTCCTCAACTTCTATCAGCAACGAGAAACATGTTTTATGAACAACAAGATTAAATTTGCTCTTGCAGCAGACGATGCTTCTACATTTACGTAGAAGGAGATCTGGCGTCCGCTTTAAAAATCTTCAGCTAATACCCGCCAGCAATTTTTGTGCTACAATCAAAATTGTGCTCGATATTATTTTTCTCCGTGAGGTCGTATGCCAACGATCTCAAATCTTTGGTTGTGAGGCCAAAAAAGCAAGAATTTCTTCCTGTTATTTGCTAAAGCTGAACATAGCATCCTAACTTCTTAGATTTCCCAAAGCAAAAGGAAGAACCATAACAATTGCTTGTCTCTTGGACTCTCGCTTTGGATTTGCTGAGCATCTGACAAAAATGTAAATTATTGATTAAAAGTCATGAATATGTGTATTGTATAAGAAGGCAAAACGGACCATGTGTCCGATTTTACCCTGTCCGTTTTGCATTTACGCTGCTTTAAGCAAAACACGAACATTTTAATGTTAAGTCGACATGCAATAAAACTACGAAATCTTATTAATACTATAAGATATTATACTAAGATAAAATTAGCTCATTACACTCAATAATGTGTAATACGAAAGTGTAGTGGGATAAAGTGACATAAATTACATCAAATTGCATTAATATCAACTTACCTCGACAACAAAAACGTCACGTTTCTACACCGTTGTATCACCCCCGGCCTTGCTTACCTGTATTACATTTTACATAGATACAACTGGACCATCTCGCCTGGATGGCCCCTTTTCCCCTACATATGGTAATATAATTAAATACTTTGGCTTAAAAAATACGTTTCACAAAGTTCCGTTCTGGGACCTTTGCTTTTAAAGTGATTTACCAATACATGATTTACATATTTTTGCATTACACAGATAATTTTTACTGCATACTCTACAGTAAGTACTTACTTAAGTCAACGAGTCCACAAGTAAGGTGATAAGGTACACAAGAACAAATGAATCAATAGCATGTCGGGAATATGTAAAATTAGCTGTAAAGATTGTATTCTAACGTATGTTGGTCAAACGCAACTTTCAATCCAGATCAGGTTTAAGGCGCACATGGTGCGCACATTTAAAATATGGGCGAGTAGACAAATCATGCGTTGCTCTGGTTGTTCCACATGATTTTGAAAACAATAAAATATACATATGCGGTTTAAAATTACTTATAAATGTTGTTAACAACAAGCAGCTGGATGGTTGAGAGCTTTAGACTGCATAGAAATAGTACAGTGTAGTAACGCTATGAATATGGATGGTTCCAGACTCCAGACTCGCCTTCAAGATCAACAATACGATGTTAAAGTGTGTATAGGGCTCGGTAGAATTAAGTTATAAGTAGAAGACCACAGCGTATATTGTGAAATTCGGCACTAACTTATTTCTAAACCCTAATTGACTCTCTAAGAAAGGTCTCAGGCAGGACCATAAATAGTTAATCCAAAAAAGTTTTACTCGCACCATTTTTATTGCCGTCTGGAACTCAGACGTGCGCTATTAATTTTCTCTCCCTTTTCTACGCCTTTCTTCGTGGCTGTTCACGGACTATACACGGTGGCAATTTGAAAAGTTTTAACGCGAATGATGCGAATATCTACAAATGTTAGACAAACACAATTTGGCATGGGTGCCATATCAGATAGGGGG
>CAXKVY010007388.1:0-2500 GCA_964058915.1 Tetropium fuscum | reverse complement strand
TAATTGTTTCTTGTTTCTGCCTTTGAAACTGTAAAATATTTAGAATTAATGAACACTATGGCACAGCGGTTGGATGTGGCAGAAGCGAGGATCAGAAGTCGCAAAGATGCGGCGAAATCTATTTCCATCATTTTATTCTTTATGCCATTTGGCAGATGCATAGCAAAAGTAATTTTAGGTTCTGAAAGGCAAAAGTGTTGGGGTGGCTTTCGTACCGAGAATGATTAAACATGATTAAGGCAGAAGTTACAAGGCTACCGACAAACCTATTAACATTTGCATCATTTTTTTGCCTTTTAGCAGATGCATGGATAAAGTAATTTTAAGTTCTTGGTACATACACATGGTAGAACGAAGTGTTTGGCGTGGTTCTCGTATTGACCTTGTCATATGACAAGTCAGGTCCCGATAGAAGTCGATTAAGGCAGACTGTATACGTTATTCAGAAAATGTTGGATATTCTATAATGTGTTCGGTTATTCTGCTTTTTCTGCAGTACATATAGTTTGTTCTAGAGAACCTTCATCCACTATCTGAATTAATTAGGCAACCTTGGAAACATTATGCTGTTGCACGACCATCCAAGGTTCACCATTTATAATTTCATTAACTACGCAGTGATTTCAACATAGTTTCCCATTCATTCAGAACAAAACGCTTTAGTATCTTTAAATTTCCGCAAACCTATCATCGACGTTGTCTATCTATTTTGGGATCAAAACTTTGTATGCAAATTTGCATATCTCCTGGACTTCCTGAACCAGTATACGAGTAAAATGAAGATTTCCCACTGCATTGGACCAACTCCAATGCAGTGGGAAATCTTCATCTCAACCATTTTTTAAAAAAAACTGGTTTCATGGTGGACGGACTGACCAGGATTTGAATTTTCTTCTTCTCCGGTATTCGTTTTGTACATTGTAGGTAAATCCCTCTTCTGGTGTTAGATTAATCACAAATAAACACCAAAATTCAGACAGAGACAACTCAAAAAGTGAAGTTTATTATATTGTGTTGTGTTATTCATAACCTAACAAAATTGAGAGCAAGTACAAAAATAATAATTTAAAAATTAGACAAAATTGTTATATTTATTTAACGTTCGAATTAGTTAAATGTTAAATGTGTAAATGTGTAGAAATTAAAGGCAAATAGTCTTACTTAAAGTGTTTATTTCTGTATATATTGCATTCTTATTGTTATTGTTGTATTGTTAGTTATAATAATTCAGGAATTTGGTTGTTGGAAACGCAGATTATTATTACCTTGAAGGGTAGGCAACCAGAATTACAGTTCCATTAGTTAAATAAAAAAAACAATTGTGTAAACTCTCGTAGAAATAGATTAACTGATACTAATTCAGTATATTACCCATAAAACACAAATAGTAAATTATAAAATATTAAGTTAGAAATGTAAATAGTTAGTCAGAGAAACTAGTAAGTACTTATTCATTAAAAGTGAAAATGAATATGAAATATGTCATGAAATATGTCATGAAAATGTGGAAGGTGTGGTCCAGTAAAAATATGCATAGAAAATTTATTGAAGATTAATTTTGGTAGCAGGTGTTTTCACCTAAAAGTTAATATTTTAGGAAATATTCCCACAAAACTTTTCCATTAGCGTTAGCCGCCATTTTTCCATTATGGCGGCTAACGCTGACCTCGTTCGAGTGGGAACACTTGGTACATCTATGAGGAGATAAAAATAAAGCGATTAGAACTATTACGAGCTTTTCTGGAATTATATCCTTATTCAAATGCTTGCCGCCTGGCCAATGTTGTATTTGATAATCGTTCGAATTAATATTTAATATAAAAAAATTGTCACGACATTAAACTTAACGTATTTTTTTGACAAGCTAAGTTGTCACTAATTTCGTACCTGTTGCTAAAGTAATGTGGTAAAATGTGTTTGCGGTGTGGAACCGATTCATTAGGAAATATTGAAGCTGCAATTGATAAAATATCAAATAATTATTAATAATTATTTTTTACCCGATGTTGTGTTAAAAAAATTGCTACTATAGCCTATAGTATAAATAGCTTTTTATACTATATAGGGCAATGGAATATTTCCTTAGGGATATTATCGAATATACCTAAGGATAGCCCGTTGCTGAGGCAGAAACACTAGATAAGGGAAATAAATATCCATGAAATAGAGTTTTCATTGGCTATCAATAAGAGAATGCGCGTCTTTCTGATTGGTATACTTTAATTATGTGACAGGTGAGGGCGATTCTCTCCAAAATCTAATAACGCATTCACCCAAAGTATATTTTCCAAATTTCCAAAAATCCCAAATTTCATCAAAATCCATTGTCGTTTTTAATGTACTTCGAGCGCAAAGATAATTCCGAAAATACTTTTTTCGGTATTTCAAACCATAAAGGTTTTGCATGAAACTAATAACTTCTTTATTATATGTGGGAAAGTTAATTCCCGTTTTTTCGGCCTGCCTGCTATATATATGCAAGTATTGAATACGTTCTCCG
>CAXKVY010007387.1:0-10000 GCA_964058915.1 Tetropium fuscum | reverse complement strand
CCGGATGAAGAAGATACGGTACATGAACATGAAATCACTATAGATGAACCTCAGCCGTGTTGTTCGAAATCGTTACCAGGTACAACATAATTTTATGTCTAGCAAGAAGAAAATGGTGATTCTGATAAAGAACCACTTGACAGACTTTATATTCCGTAAAAACGATCTTTAAATGCAGGCAGTTTTGTTGTGTTACCTGCAAAATCATGCCAGCACCCAAAACAAAACAAAAATAAAAGAGTCTCCCAAAAGAGGGGCAGCACCCGCTTTAACTTCCTCAATTAGATTAAAGAATTTTACGGTTCATAAATTATTGGTCAAGTTAAGAGAAAATTCCCAAGATGAGCAAAGAGGTAGAGAAAATTAAAAAGACTCTCAGCGGAAAACCATAGAGCGGCATGATTCCTTTTGTCATTAAAATTCTGACGTCTCTGCTTATATTGTCATTAGTATGCTTCCAGCCTGCATAAGGGTTATTATTCTGCAGTTTAGGAGTTTTTCGTGCAAGAAAACATGTTAAGTGATAGAAAAAATATTTCAGTTTATCAATAAAGTTAATGGTTTTGCAAATGTTTTGTATTTGCCTCGTATTACCTACTTTTCATTTTTGTTGTTGCGTATTTTTTTTCAAGTTCGAATATTGGTTAAATGCTTTAAATGGACATTTATAATCAGCTGAATATATTATTCATAAATCAATTTTAATATTTCTTAGAAAAAAATTCTTTGGCATATTAAATTTATAAGAATAATATGGAATAATATGGCTTTAATCGTAGTTTTTCCATCGATAACCGCAATTACACAAAATGGCCAATTAAATATTTTCTGTAGGTATCTGCATATGTAATAACTAACTATATTGGATATTTTGCATTTCAACTGCAGTCTACTGCTTACCTACGAAATGGTCGCCAACAATTTTGCTCTTTGTTTCAAGTGTTTGACCATAGTTGGGATAAACCCGCTAAAACCTGTTGCTAGACCAATTGTTTTCCTGAATTTGACCGCGGTGGTACTCATATTTGCATGCAATGTCTATAATTGTTTAACATCTTCTGGCTTACAAGGAATTTTGTTGATTACCGTACCTTATACTGTAAGTAATATTTTTTTAAAAACATCTTATCTCTTCATTAATTCCAGATATTGCTGAAATACGGAACGATGCTGCTGAAGATGCGAGAATTAACCCAAGCACTAGAAAACTTGAAATATTTATGGAACATAAATCTCAAACACGACCAGCATAATGCCCTCCTGATATATTTAAAGGCGCAAAAATACGGCATATTCTTTTTGGTTACTTGTATATTGTACTTAGCATCCAAATCTTTCATCTTTAGAACAAGCATATTAGATTGTTATATTCCAAAATGGTTTCCATCTCTATTGTTTTACTTTATCGAGTTTTACGTAGCATGCGTTGGAGCCACAGTCTTTTTCGGAGTAAACGTCCTGTTTTGCCTGTTGATGCTAACGGTGATGGCGCAATTCCAAATACTAAGCGATAGAATAAAGAATATGAACCTGATAGAAGTGGTAGACGATGAGAAACTTCGCAAGTGCTTGCAAGAATTGAAAAGTTTGATTGCCTTCCACAATTTCTTATTAAAGTTGGCACCTCCAGTAGGTATCATAATTCCTTTTAACTGTGTCTTTTTTAGATACGTAATACTCCTCAACGATATTTTCTCTTTACCACTCTTTCTCCTGATGGTCTCATACACTTCTGAGCTATGCATGTTAATGTATGTTTTATCGGCTCCGTGAGTATAGTATATATTTTATGAAACCTAATTCGCCCCAGACGGTTAAACCAGTGACGTAGTCAGGATTTAATTTTAGGGGGGTCCGAGATTTACTACCGGCATATTATATCTGCTCCGTGAGACCGACTTTCACAAGTAAAAGTTTTGGAATTCCATATCTTTTCAAATAAAAAAACTATATTATATATTACGAAAAGTGTATTGCAATACAATAAAATGTGTTTTTATATATTTTTATAAACATTACAAATAAAAAAAATTAAAAATTAAAACAAACACAACTGAATTAAAAAAATATAAAAATTAAAAAAAGTTAAAATTAAAAAAGTAATATTCGTTTGGGTTTCTACCCAGTCATGAGAAATAAAATTTTCTCAGGACTAACTTCAATAACCCAGTGTCTGGAAATTAGAGCCAGACTGGTCATTCGTTCATTGCCTGTTTTATTTCTTAGTAAAGATGAGGTAGTGACCGGCAACGTGGCCAAAACCGTAAGAAGATGGTGAATATTTGGTAAGAAGGACTGCTAACATGTTTTTAAAAATCTCCACCACTTCCGTGCCCTTATCAATTTTTGATAGATTTAATCCAGCTAGAGTATTCTCCTGCAATTACGGCCAAGGAATACTTATCTTCATAGTATTCGGATAAATCCTTTAGCAAGTCAGCTTTTTCCCAGCAGTATATCTAGGTAGGAGAATCTGAAAGCACGAAAACGTCTTCGTGTACAAATCTCTCCTCCAAACTACCAATAATTTGATCTAGACCAGGAATAAAAATGGTTACTCTATAATAATCTTCAGTAGACTCTGTATCAGGGTTTGCTCTTTGTGTCTGTCTCTTATATAAATAAAAGACCCCTTGACTAATCGAGGGGTCCGCACATCAATGTCAAAAATATCTTTGCTGAATTCTGAAGCTCTTGTAAACATTGCATTAAATTCATCTTGCACATTTTCTCTTATTCTTTTTAGTGTCGAAATAATTTGTTTTACATATCTTAAGGATGACAAAAAATCATGCTGTGCAGATTGAAGGAATATGTACAGAGGGAGTGTAATGCTAAATATCTTCTCACACACCACCATAGAAATTATGAATGTACTTTTTTCTATTGCAGCTAAAAATGTGGAGGCAGATCCAGCACTTTGGCGAGGTGATGCAGCCATTTCTTCAAGACTGGTACAGATACAATCAAGTAATTCCGCAAATTTAGTAAACTGTCAGGACACTGTATAAATCTTGTATGGCAAAGATCAAGCATCGTTTTTTTTTGCGGAAAAATCGAGTTACCTCTTGAATTACATTTAATGTGTTCCTTACGTTTTGTGTTGACATAGTACTCTATAAAGCTAGATTTATATAGCTATTAATCCAATAATTTCTAGGGGAGATCCGTACCCTCGCATGGCTACGTCCCTGGGTTAAACGCACAGCCGTAACACTACTTATGAAATATTATATTAATATGACATTTAACTGATTTTTAGCCATGTAGGACTACTGTACAGGTGCTTAGCTATACTCCTTGCCTTTACTATAATAATAGAATTTTTCTTTCAATATTGTTACCCTGCTCAACTTATGACGGATAAGGTACGTTAATAAAACCTATGTTAATTAGTTATTGGTGTAAACGTTGGTGTTTTTAGCTATAAATACTTTTACTTTGGAGTAAAACGTTTACTTTTAATTTGGAGATTTCCTTATTTTTTAATTATGTATTATTAATATTGCCAGTATTTGCGCCGATCGGCCTATAGAGCATCGTGTTATAAAGCAAATAAATACTTGTTTACGGTCTTTTAGGCAGCGCAGATATATGACGCTGTCTATTGCGACAGTGATTGGTATCTACCTAATATCATCCCAGTGCGAAAATGTTTACTACTCATGATGGTGAGAAGTCAGAGGCCAGTTTGTATATCTGCCGAAGGGTTTGTCAACATTAACAATACTACCATCATTTTTGTAAGTGTCCGTAGTGAAACAATATTTATATTAAAATGAAGTCCACAAAATTCTTTTATTGGAAGGATTTTGTGGGTAAAAGGATATCTACAGTTGATTAGCCTAAGTTAATAAGTCAATATAAATGTTACCATAATTTCAGATGCTGAAGACGGCCTATTCCTTCTATACGTTTATGCAGACTATCACGTAGACACAGGGAATGGATTGGAATATTAACAGTACACGTATAAGCCACAATTCACAATCATAGTATAATATATAAGAGTATGGGTATACTAGACATCTTCACATGATTCAACATGCTTTGAAACACTATTATAAATGATTTGATATTAAATATAATTAAGTATTTGCTAAATATATACTAGAATATTATTGTTAGATTTGTCACTATAGTAAGTATTATAGTTATACAGGCTTTCCCTCTTATCAGGGTCCTCGATAATATCTGTCTTAATATTAATTAAACCAAGAAAGTGTTGGATGGAGGACGGAGAGGGTGCATGCGCAGCTAGAAGACATTTACCAGGGTGTACCACAAAGTCACATCGAATATAGTATCTACCTAATAAAATACGCTACCCGCGGCAAGTATCGACACCTACTCCGACAGATCGGGTCCTTAATACTGTCGGCGACCAACAAGCTGTCGGCGACAAATATTCCTGCCGTTCCGGTTCTACTAAACTGGACATAGGTTCCTGCAAAATTCTATTCTATGTCGGAATTTGCATCTGAGATCGTCCGTTCCGCGGTTATACCTCCCACGACAACAGGGAAGAGATACTGGGAAAATCCACTCAATTACCGAGTTGCAACCCGTTCGGTTGAAAGCCTATCTTAAGGCTGCTGGATGTGCAATTCGTTTCCAGCAGCATCAATATAAGCCATTGTATGGGGTCAACTATAGAAATATAGAAGACTTAGGCTGAAGCTTATCTTCAAAACTGACCATTCGTTTCTTAAGGTCAGCTGTGCTTAATTCAGAGGCTGAAAGTTTTGAAAGTTTCATATTAGCTCTACAAGATCATTAATTAAGTCAGTATTGAGTCCGTTGTGGAGAATGAGTTTCCGAATCTATTGGGACTATCCATTCCCCACCGTCAGGTAGATGCCAGTCATAAGACTGCCGTTATCCTCCTCGACCACCAGCTCAAGATGATGTTCGTTATAGACTTTTCGGCTCCGGCAGATAGAAAACGGACAAAGTATCGATATTTACCAATACCTTCTAGAGTAACTAGTGCTTTAGAAGGCATTGGATTTACTCTGTGAAGTCCGGAGGCTGTATCCTGGTCTGGTTATTCTGTTAAGATTGTGGTTCTCATTATCGGCTCTCTCGGAGGTATGCGACAGTCGCTGCTCTCTGAATTAAAAATCATACCGCACTGCCGTCAATCGGCAGAGGTCATAGCCGGGAAGACGCACGAGATACTCGGTTCGTTGCATCTGAGGACACATGAGTTGCGACCTCAATGAGCACTCACTCCATGGACGGACGTGGATAGCACAGCGGGTCGAATTCTTTTCCAAAACAGCCAAAAATTGTTAAAATGAACCCCAATTTACTTTACTTGAAAAGTCAATATCAGGATAAATTTATGAAAAGTACCTATTATATGTTGTAGATTTTAAAAGTAAAAATGACTAGTCATGAAAATAACTACTTTCATGTCACAAATGAAAGTAGTGTAGTCATGAAAGTAGAAAATAAGTCCAGTCCAATAAGACTTCAGTCAAATAAGGCGAAATAATGGGCAAACCTCGGAAGGGATCGCAATAAGCTGAATATTTGTACAAACCTTTATTTTGGTGTTCTGAAGATTGGTAAAAGGTCTCGTATAATCTCGTGTCTGTGTCTCAAGATTTCAAGGTCAAAGGTCACAAAAATTGGGTTTTTCTCAATTATCTCATTTCCTATGCAACATTTAAGGTTATCTGAAGTTTGTAGATAATAAAATCACTTAGAATTTTAATTTCAAGCATTTTTCTATGAACGACTATTCTCGAGAGCCCTATATCTCGAGATCGCGAACTGCGGGGCCAGGTATATAGTTCACTATAGAAAATGGTGTGGTGTGGAAACCAGCGCATTACTATTACTTTAGAATTTTATAGAACCTGTTAATCAGGGGCAGCATGCCCTTTACCTCTACAGGAGTATGATAAATTATAACCATATAGACTAAACAAATACTTACCTAAACAAATATATGTACCTAAACAAATGCTTGTGCCATTCAAAGCAATACAAAAAATGGTTCCCTTTAACGCACCAACCATGGCGAACCTTAGCTTCAAGCTTCTCAAATTCGAAAAGCATAGTGGATGTAAAGACATTTGTTCTAAAAAGTAATTGCAGCCCGCAACTTCCGACTTTGACAGAAAAAATCTCGAGCATGGTCGATGATACAAAAAAATGCTTCAAATGAAAATTGTGGATAATTTTATAATGTATAAATTTCATATTCCGATCCATTCCGAGGTTCGACCCTTATTTTACTGGAATATAAATATATATTTAAAACTGATATACATTTTAAAAAAAATATCGTATGACCAGACATTTTATGAAAAAAAAGGTAAGAAACGGTGGCTAGTATGAGCGAATGGTCAAAAATAGTTTAAAAAAACATTAGAAGGCGTACCGTACGCCTGCCTAAGCAGCCGAAATAACATACATTATTTGAATTAATAAACGAGACTTGCCCAATGAAACCATGGCTCTAATAATGTTTACCAAAACACTAAATTAGTGGCAGGAAATAGAGGAAGCTAACGTCCTAACATTAGTCCATATGAGTCACTTCCTTAATTACTTATACGACTATTCCAAGCACTTTAATTCATCAAAAAATCACATATAAATAGGACACGATGCCTTAAAATAACCTCCCTGAAAATAAACTAGCGTTTCATACTTATTTTGTAAAATATGATGCAGCGGAAATGAATTACGTATTGGGATAGTTTCAATGCATTATTATCACAAGAATAAATGCAGATATCAATAATTTATCTTTCTTTACAACGGAAAATGAATAATTAAATTGATGAGCCATAAAAATGCCTCTAGTACCATTAACAAATCTACGTAGGAAGGAATTAGACATATCACCGACAATGTAAAACACTTGGCTTTCTAAAGCAGAAGCATCAATGCTATAGATAACCTCAGTATATCTTTCTCATTGTGCTTGAATCATCAATATTCCATTATTGTTCCTCGTCTTTGAATACGCATATCTTTATTCAAAGAAGAGGGACAATAATGGAAATAGTGAATGTAAAGTTCGGTTAAAAATTGCCTCAATCAAAGTGCTTTCCCCAATGATATCATCCAACTGAAGGACCAATTCATCATGACTGAAGAGAATATTACTAAGCGTTGTCACGTATTATTTCCTATTTGTGAATCACAGTAACGTAGAGAACGACCTTCCCTCCCGTTTAACGGTACTTATTTTTAATATTAATCGCTCGTTGATCTCAAGCAACGTTACACTGTTTGAGTTTGAAATAATAAAAAAAGAAATGCCTGGAACGGATTTTATATAAAACAGTTAATGTCTTTTACAGTCATTAGTCACTATTAGCGTTCATTGAAGGAATATGGAAGATACGCAACCTTACGTGCAAAAGCATAAAGAAATTTTAAGTCGGCGCGGCGTAGATATAACATACCATGGAATTCATCTTTCAAAATTGAGTAATTTAGGCTTTTCCAAGTATTTATTGCAATTTTTGCAACTCCTACTTAACAAAGAGGAGTGGATATGTTGTATACAACGGGCAAAAATCAAAACTATTTGTATCTACATTTGGTGTACTCCAGGGCTCTGTACTTGGCCTTTTATTTTTAATATATCTATAAATGATATCGTAAATTAGATGCAAGTTGTTTCTTATATGTGGATGATGTCAAACTGTATAGCAGGATTACGGATTTCAACGATTGCATTGAATATCAATTAGCATTAGGTAGGATGAATCATTGGTGTAATAATAATAATGTTACCCTGGCCTGTGGCGAGTAATGTCACGAGTCCTCGTCGCCGGTCTAAATCTGCTTCTTTCTATGTGTGCTGAAAGAGTGCCGACGCATCGAGAAACGACCGTTTTCGGATAGGTACATAAGCAGGTTGCCAGTGGCGGAGTTCAGTTAATGTTGAACGCGCGTATAGTAAACATTGATAAGAAACTAAAGTTATAAATTGTGTTTAATAGTTGTTAATCAGTACAAGTGTAGTCAGTATTTATTAGTAAAAATCAAAAAATATTAGGATTTGTGAAAACAAACTATTAGTTGACTGATATAAATCTACTATCAATATACGAGTGATATACACCTGTTTCTAGGAGAACAACAAACACATTAACATCAATTTCATTCCTATATTTATAGAATGGATACTTGATTGTATCTGCATTTCTAAACAAAGTTGAAATTATACTGAGATTTACTACTCTGGACATTTTTTAAGTAACCATATGCAAGTGTCACTAGTAATTTCCGTGTAAATCATTTCATTTTCTTAACGTTGCAGCAGGCATATTCCATTTCCATAATCCTAGTCGACTTACTGAATGTTGAAATAATTGCTTTGATTTTATGTCATCCGAATCCTGTTTAGCGTTTCAGAAATTCAATAAACGTTTTACCTCCTTTTATTGATAATTATCAAATTATCATCCTCGATCTCTTCATCACTTAGACGAACCCAATTATATTATTTTGATAATTATATAGTCACCTACATACAGAATAATATCATAAACTTATTAGTTCAAGTTTAATGGTTTTACCTAGTTACGGAGGCTCGGAGACGTCACGGTGCTATTAGACAAATCGCGCTTACAACCAACGTACGAAGACACGCTGAGACAGGGATTATCTTCTTTCATTGTACCTATGGTTGTCCTATCAGTAGCACATTAGTTTTAAAGGAATGTTATTTTCAGTTAAAATCATAATTAACCTTTTTTTGAGATAATATGTAACAAGATCACAATTTATCCTCTTTTTTCCATATTCGCGATATAGGCCAGTCAAATAGTAGAAATCGCTAAAATCTTAAACTAACGGCTAGTTATGCTTTTTCAATATGTTGTTAGGACCACTACCAGTAGTGTACATCCAAGTTTTCAGCTTCGAAAGACTTGCGCTAACTTCTGATAGGTTCCGCACAATGCTTAAATTGTGAGTATAAAGCACTTACGTTATTTCATATTTGCTTAGACATTTACAATAATGCGAAACACATACAGATTTTATACATATAACCTGCAACACGGTACAGCCACACAAATAACAAGTTATTTTAATTTCTTCACGCACTACAAACATTTTTTTTGTTTGTTTCATATTTTTTATTCTTTATTTCATATTTGCGGAGTGAGATTCTAGATTTTTAATATATTTTTTTGTGTCCAACCTCTGAAAATACCCACGAGCCGCCACTGTATGTCACCGTATATCATATATGTATACGATATACATAATATATCAATAAATAAAAATGTTGAATTACATTGTAAATATATTATGAGTAGGCTAAATATATATTTCTTGTGGAAATATATAAGTTTCGCTATTTTGGAAAAAAATACAGGGCTACGGACGTCATTCTGTGCTTAAATTAAAGCTAATTTCATTCGCTATATCTTCCCCTATGACTTTACCTGTAAAATTTTCCCCGATTTCGTCCCCGGGGACGAAAGTTATACAAATCTTAAAACTTTTTTAGAAAAAACTGCCAATTTTTGGAGGGCTGTATCCTGGTAAATATTGTACCTATAGAGCTGGTTCTAGTCTCAAATTGTAGCAAATTTAATCTACTTTAAAATACGTAATAAAATGCTTTATGAACAAACGCATAATTTAGAATATATAGTGAAAAAAACGTAAAACGTGTGTAAATTTCGCGGTTTTCCGAGTGCTACGAAGCACAGGTCTTTCGAAGCTGCAAACTTGGATATACATGGATATACTACTGGTAGTGGTCCTAACAACATATTAAAAAAATTAGAACTAGCCGTTAGTAACTAGTGATCTTAATGAACTATATGACTGGCCTAATAATAAATAAAATAAAATTGCTGTAGAAATAACGCCCATAACTCATTTAATTTTTATTTCCTTATTTTCGCAGTCGAAACCGATTAATTTGACACTTCAATGGTCTCGCTAGGACGATTTCTTCAAAAGATATAGCCAAACCCCGAAAAATTCAAGATGGCGGCAGTTTTCTCAC
>CAXKVY010007386.1:0-18283 GCA_964058915.1 Tetropium fuscum | reverse complement strand
GCTAGGGCTCGTTCCGCAGAAATCTGCTCGTTACACAAAATAGTACCTTTCCCAGCTGGTTTCATAAATATCTATTTCACACTTACGTAATGCATATGAATTACTAATAAATCTCGTGAATCATAAGCCGACAGAAGGTTGCTCTCTATATGAATTTTATTTTAAGCATATTGCAAAAATTAATAAAATTAAACTACATTTTTCTGGCGCTGATAAGGTGTCTTTAGTTATTGGGGCAATTAATGATGCTAATATGAATTCTGCGGTTGAGGCCGCAAATATTAGAGATCCGAATACTATTGCCGCATACTTAAAGAATAAAGTTTACACCGGAAAACTTAAAATGTTGCCACCAGGAACTGATGAACCTAGTATGAGTACCACCAAATCATTTACAGGGGTTCAAAAAGTAAGTGTTTTATTGCATGTGTATGTTGTGGCGAGATTGGCACCGACATAAATGGCTGGACATAAAATTAAATTTGTAATTTTTATAGAAAAGAGGGGCATATTGAAAACAATTGTTTAAAAAAAGAAGCTATTACGCAAATAGAGGAAGTTAAATTAAATATTACATTTTATGTAATCGAAGATAACAATTTAGATAGTGACGTTCTTATTGGGAGAAATTTCACAGAAGAAAAACAATGTCAATGGTTGCAAGTCATTAATAGGTCAGTTATCGGAACAACAAGATATATATATATATATATATATATATATATATATATATATATATATATATATATATATATATATATATATATATATATATATATATATATATATGTATATATATATATATATATATATATATATATATATATATATATATATATATATATATATATATATATATATATATATATATATATATATATATATATATATATATATATATATATATATATATATATATATATATATATATATATATATATATATATATATATATATATATATATATATATATATACATATATATATATATATATATATATATATATATATATATATATATATATATATATATATATATATATATATATATATATATATATATATATATATATATATATATTAGCTTTGAAATTCTTTTCTATTCATATTTGTTTTGTGAAAAGTAATCTTGGGTTTGTAGCATTTCATTACATAGAGAAATAAGCAAATAGACGAATAATACCTTTGCTTATTTCTCTATGTAATGAAATGCTACAAACCCAAGATTACTTTTCACAATATATATATATATATATATATATATATATATATATATATATATATATATATATATATATATATATATATATATATATATATATATATATATATATATATATATATATATATATATATATATATATATATATATGTATATATGTTAATATGTATATATAGGATATTATTATTTTGAAACTCAAGCAAACATAATTATTTAAACCGATTATGTATATAATTATATCAAACTTCAATCGCCTGGTGGCATCTCGTAACCATTCGCTGAAGTTCATGCAGGCTGTGTGTGCAGAAGGTTTGAGGCTAAACGGGAGAAATATAATCAATATATTTGAAGTGAGTGACTCGCTACTCCAAATAAAATTATATACCTATATAGATACATGAGCTGCTGGATACAGATGTCTCTTGCAGTTTAATATTGACGCAATCTGTGCTTGATGTTATTATGTATAGGTACAAGATAAAATATATTATGTACCTATTGTAGGAATTATTTATTAGTGGAAATGAAATATGGTAGAAAAAAAATCATTATTAAATATAAATGTCTATATTCCAAGGAATAATGTAACTATACATTCGACATGCATTTCTCTACCAAACTTACCATCATCGGGGGTTGCAATAAATATAAACACTTCCTGAAAATATATTGCTATATAAGAAGAGTTTAATTGACCTCAGAACTCCGTCATTTATAAATCAATTTTAAAAATTATTTTTGTTGGAAAGGGGGTATTTTCAAGGGGGTTCCGTTTTAGTTTTATTGGCATTGGACCTTGAATTCCGAAGATATACCGGGGAACTCCTGAAAATCGAATATAAAAAATGTTTAGAGATTCAGATATTGGTAAGTTTGATATCCAAGACTAGCTAGATACTCCTTACCCAACTCCTTAATGACAACGGGCACGAATGTGGAAGGTAGATGCCGGAACTACGTAATAAAACACAAACCTATCTGTGTTTGGGTTTTATGAAATTATCATGAGATGCATTGTGGCTCTAAGTGATCTTATAATGGTAATAGTTGTAGACAGATTTCGTAGCCTCGTTATTTCAGTTAACGATCTGTCATCATGTGGTCGATTTAATAAATAAGCCTTCTAAATTTTTGACACGACTTAAGGCAACATATTTATCCTTTTGCGATTTTTTTACCAAGTGTAATCATAGCTCTCTCGAGGGCCTTGTATTTTATGAACTGTGACCGCCCAGCTTAATATTAGAGGCGACATACGATGTTCCACATCTCGGTATCCCCTTACTGCCTGAAACGGTATCCATATTCGAATTTGATAAAAAAAAAGTTACATACAGAACGCAATATTCACTGAAAATCAAAAAATAAAATATATTTAACAAAAAAACGAAACCGATTTCAGAAAAATCTATCCTAAAAAAATGCCCTAAAAAGTAAAAATAATTACGTTATTCTACTACTATAAATACTTAGAATACAATCAATTTATTAGGCCAATAATATATAATTATTGTTATTTTTGGAGTCGGTGCCAGCAAAGGTTTATAAACGTATAACGAAGAAGCGTCGCCTGACTCCGACTCCAAACATAACAATAATCGTATATTATTGACCTAATAAATTGATTGTATTCTAAGTAGTAATAGTAGTAGAATAATAGAATAAATAGTAGTCATTATTTTTTACTTTTTATTGCATTTTTTAGAGTAGATTTTTTGAAGGCGGTTTGGTTCTTTTGTTTGATATTTTTGTAATAGAGGGAATACTAAAAGGTCACTGCCAGAAATATTAAAGTCACATATTAGTGCCGTATAGCCCTTAACATGCGTAATGTTATCATACCGTAATTATTTACCATTACGGCTCTTTAATTTTTAGGTAAACGAATGTCATTATTTTGAGACTTGCTTGCGCTTACTTAGATTTGCTACTTAAAAATTCTGTTTTTCACGATAGCTTGGGAAGAAATGCTATTTTTAAATTATGCTATTTTTTGTATATTGGAAAACTGTATCGAAAGTACCACCAGAGTATCCATATCGCCCTGTTCCCCACACACATACTTTCTCAGCAGTAGAAAGAGAACATCGAGAAACTGTGAGAATAATGCCTCATCGCTAGGGAAATGACCGAGGACCTTATGTTCGTACTATTAATCTTGAAGAAGCCTCACTTGGAAATTATACAAATACTATTGCTTAAAGTACTACAAGAAAAGTATCGATGTGGTTACATGTATCAAACAGCCTTCTTTGGATTATTACTCATGACAGTATTTGATATCCTTTGCAAAACCTTGCATGAATATTTCAAGAATAAATGAATTTTGTATCAACAATAATTTTCACGAATGAAGCAACTTTTTAAAGACGTGGTTTAATCTATTGGTACAATCTTCATTAATGGGCTAACGAAAATCCTAACGCTGTATGTAAGACAACATTTCGGCAAAATTTTAGTTTTAACGTTTGGACAGGAATTGTAGGAAATATATACACTTTATTTTACCTCGCCGGCTTGGTGCACCTTTCATCATTTTTGAGCGAATATCTTTCTGCATTACTTGAGAATACACCATTATATGTAAGCCAAGCCATCATGTACATACATGATGGTGCTTTTGCTCACAGCACAATAACAGTTAAGCAATGGGTTAATTTAAAATATCCCAATCGTTAGAAAGGTCGCGGCAATGAAGTACCTATTATTCCTTGGCCAGCACGCTCACATGACTTAACACCTACTGATTTTAATTTTTTTCAATAGATTCTTTATGCTACTTCAGCCAATATAACAATATAAGCTAATAGGTCCTTTCCCCTTGGTTTTTACATAAAATAGAGACAATGATCAAAAGCCAATCAAGTATAACTTCAACAAGGCTGTAAAATGAAGAAATATGAAACAAATTTATATAGTTAACGACTATTACAATATTAATATATAGGAAACTATGCAAATATAAGAAAGAAATAATAAAAGGTATATATCTATTTCTACCTAATTTGTAACAAATTGCATTGTTATTTTATATTATGTGTTACCAGTAAAACAGTAGTTATAGACCAAAGTGGAAATGTTTTTAAATTAGCAGCTATAGAAGTACAAAATTAAATAAAAACAAATGGTACTAGAATATCTCGTTTTAACACGGCTTCAGGCATATACAATATAGCAGTAATAAACTGGTAATTAACTGCAAATCAACAACAAAATTAAATAAGCACTACACTTTACATACTGATAGTAGACCATCTCTATTCTTTGGACCAAGTAAACAAAGACCGCGTCACTAACTAAATAAACTAACACTACATGGCATAATTTGTATTTGACATACTTCGAGACTTCTCTTGTGAACGCAGGATGTGTACATTTGAACAGTGAACGTGTGAAGAACAACAAATAAACTAATTACGCCAAATGGTTTTATTTGAGGTAGGTCGATCATGCTGCGTAAAATTTACTTTACTTTATCATTTGCGACAGTTATATTTTTATTATAATTAATACACGGAAATTAGTCAATTTATTCAAAATAGAAGAAAAAAATATAATAAGCTGAACTTTCTAGGATAGTTAGCTTATATGTGTAAGAATACATATCAAAAAAGTTCCCACCCCTAAGTGGGTATGTAATGAAAGGAACAGGAAAGTCCATTGCGTTCTCGCGCCAGGCACCCGATTGCATTAAATTGTTCGGATCGAAGTTTTAAAAGACATTTTGCATTAGACTCACATTATCACCCATTTAAAATACAGATCGTTCATAAGTTCAAAGACATTGATGAAGTAGCTCGTTTACATATCTGCAGACAAATGTCAGAAGTGTTAAATAACGACCCAAATGTTCTCAGTGGGCTTATCATGTCGGACGAAACTCATTTTCATCTAACTGGATACGTTAATAAACAGAATTTTCGTTAATGGGGACATGATATTCCAAGGGAGCTTCATGAAAAACCTCTGCACGATCAATAAGTGAGTGTATGATGTGGAGTGACTGCTTTTGGCATAATCGGACAATACTTTTTTGAGGAAAACAACCACACCCTTACCGTAAATTCTGACAGATATGATATTTTGACGTAGGAGATATATGTGAATTATGAACTCCAAAGAAGGGGGCAAAATACTGTATGGTCTCAGCAAGATGGTGCCACCGATCATACCGCCAGGTAAATGTTCCCGCACAATGCGACATCTTAAAGCAAATGGCGGACATCTTAAGGACATAATTTATAAACATTAAGAAATTTCCAACAATTCAGTTCATGTTTCAGTAAAACGCGTGTTAGAATCGCTTCATTTATTTTCGCACAGCAAGCTTTTTAAAATAGTTCAATTCGGTTGCCGGGCACTGTACTTTTTATTATACGTTGCATATAGGTACTGCATTGTATATATTCCATACATACATACATACATACATACATACATACATACATACACTACATAACATATTCGTAAATATACATAGATTATGTCAATGATAATGATAGTGTTACATGAATATCCTAATATAATGGGTTTTCACGGTCTAGACTATCTAATGTAGGCTTTAATTCCCTAGTCTTTAATTTGAATTTTAAAGATTTTATATCATCCTACGCCGCACCAACTAAAGGCAATCTCACTTGATTGCTTTGAATCTGAATAACTAACAACGTTTCCGCTGAGTATTAACTTCCGATTGATTTACGTTTACTTTAAAAATCATTAACAGATCCTTTTGCGTTCAAGATAAATTATTTCTCCTGATCCCACTAACGATCTCAATCACCGCAGAGTGTTCGTTAAGCCAGGTATCCAATGATGTCTATTAAATTCCTTTGTCTAATCGATTCTTATTGTAACACAATTAATTGTTGTAACCAAATCAATAAATTTCGTTGCTATTAATTTAAAGCATATCTACAGACTATAATATTTTGAGGCACTTTCTCTCCTGAAATTGCTGCGTCTTATTTTCTCTCAT
Source organism: Tetropium fuscum (assembly GCA_964058915.1). Taxonomy (NCBI): domain Eukaryota; kingdom Metazoa; phylum Arthropoda; class Insecta; order Coleoptera; family Cerambycidae; genus Tetropium; species Tetropium fuscum. The sequence goes on along the minus strand of CAXKVY010007386.1, from coordinate 12,083 downwards.
AGGCTAGTCTGTTTGAAATGAAAGAAATTAAGAAAATCCTATAATCAGAAGCAGTCATGGGCGTGCTCATAGTTTTTTTAATTCATAGAAATTATATGCTAATGGTTGTACATAGCAGTTTACTGGTATTAGAAGCGAAAAATACAGAAGAATGCCTACTCTTCTGTATTTTTCGCTTGGAATAGCAGTAAACTGCTATGTACAAAACAATTAGCACTAATTTCTATGAATTATCTGTCTTTTGCAGATGAAGAGTTGTTCGAGTTGTTTGATCATGCTTTTATATTGTATATTATTTTTGTTTCTAAACTTCCATTGATACTATTACATGTACCACATTAATAAAGGAATGTTGGTGCTTGCTTATTCTTAAACAAAAATAACAAACTAGTTAGTTTAGTTTAGATAGTTTTTTTTTCAAAAATTTTCTCATTTTTTGTAGAAACATTTTATTTAGTATGTAGAAAGGTAACTGGGCTACGTTTTAAATGTCTTTAAACGCTCTATAATAGACACGAAACAAAGAGTTGTAATTCTCAATGCAGAAAGCGACGAAAAAACTTGTGACTTGTGGTGTTCCACAGGTTTTTTGGTCCAACATTATTAATTACATTAAATACGTCTGGAGTCACCTTATCATTTGCGAACGATACTGTAAGTATTTATACGGGAGAAACTTAGGGTGAGGAAAATCTCAAATAATTATCTATCTATTTCTATATAGATTCCTTCTTAAGGTGGGACGTACGTCGTACATGTATATTATGTAATAAACAAATTACGTGGGTTAATTCGTAAATATTATCTTTTTATTCAAATACTATCACTGAACTATCTAAAAATCTTATATTGTAAACTATTAGAGTCTATACTATGGCATGGAAAAATACAGTATATAATACAGTATTGGTTGGGTAGATATTAACAAAACTTTAGTTAAGCAAATGGAGAGAATATAAAAGCGAATTCTTAAGATAATTCGCCACAATCCATTAAGATATCTATCGGATGCATTATTTAGCGAACTGAGGAGTGATGGATATCCGGCAACTATTTTCAAAATAGATTAAAAAAAACATTTGTTTTTGTGTACGAATAAACACCTAACCAAAATAAGCCATAAGTATCACACCAGAGTTAGAAATTCAGATAATCTAGTTATACCTAAAATACATAAAACGGGAGGACAAAAATATTTTACTTACATCGCATCGGTTCAAAACTATTAAATAAGATCCCAAACTATTTTAGTATGCTAACTCTAAAGAATTAAAAAAAAACGGTTGAAGATAACGATTATTTCATGCGACAGATACATATTCCACGACATAGTTAACCAAATAGCTAAATCCATTTTATGCTGTGATTGAAATAAATATATAATTTATTAATTACTTTGGGCATTATGTTTATTTTTCTTTTATAACTTTTTTATATAATTTTTAGATATTTTACATAATATTATAATATGTTCTGATTGTAATTATTGTTTATTTATTTTATTGTGTCTATTTAAGTGGATTTAGCACGATAAGTATATAGATAGACTTAGTGTATAGATAATAGGTATAGGTAGCTCGTAGGCCTTAAATGAATTCGATTTTTCCCAGATTTATTATGTTGAAAATAACGTAGAATTACCAACACTAGAAATTTTATCATTAATTTTTGATTAAAAAGAAAAGTTTTATTAAAATCATGTCAAAACATAGTCAAAATAGCAAACATATTCCAATAATCTTAGATCAGTAGCATTGGGGAAAAAAATATTTACATCGTGAAATTCATGAAAAGTTTAGCTTTCAACTTAACCTACAGAAAAAAAATCGTATTTATAATAATAAAAATAAATAAATTATAAATATAAATGTTTATAATACAGTACCTACCTATAATTCTTGCCTTAATGTTATCATTTTCTCGAAATATACATCCTCCGATGTTCTATAGACATAACCTACAATATTCCCCATACTAGTTACTATAGGGATGGAGGGTGTATTTAATTGTATTTTTATGATTAAAAACATATTCAGCATAAACATAAACATATTTTAATGATTAAAAGCATATTCAGCGTCCTCAAAAACCTATAAAATGATACCCAACACATCAGCATTTGGAGATGTCGACAAGTATTACTTTTTCAGCCGCCATTTCGAAAAATGGCGGCTTAGCTCGACTTTTGGGGAATGTTTGTGTATTCTGACATTAGTATTGCCTTTATGAAGTAAAAATATTACCACAACCAGTCTAATCACCCCCCCCCTCTCAAACCTAAATCCTAAGGGATGAAAACTTGATGAGGACCTACGGGTTAAATCAATCTATGAAGTCCATACAACAGAGGCGCGAAGTGACTTGCTTGCGTCATTAAATGCAGTCTTTTTTTCTTGTACCGCAGGCATTATTAAGTATGTGTAACATGGATGTTGGATAAAAAAAGTATCCTTCGCATGTTATCCTTATCTGTTAAATAAATATAAGAAACTAACGTAACTATAACGTAGAAGCTACATCATAGAGCTCAGTATCAATATGAAACATCTTGGTCTTGTCCATAGTATGAAATACTAAAATATTATTTTAGTATTATATATTTTTGAAGAGCTAGTTCTACAATGTCTAACCTTTATATTAGGAGTATATTTCTCTAAAATAAAATAAATTATCGTACAAGATAACGAGCATAATTACGCTGCATTATTAATTTACACAACTTAATACAATATACAATATTTAATGGGAATAGAACTAGTCTTATTTTGTAATACAATAAAGCTAGTTTGTACAGAAACAAACAAAGTTTGTACAGAAATCTTAAAAGGTTTTTGGACCCTCTTATACGCACTATTAAACTCTATAAGCTCACCACAATTCATCCACTAAAGTGGCTGTAAAATAAAATGTAACAATATTATATTTTTCTCCTCGCCATTTCTCAGAGTATGCATGTCCATGATAATATACAATTTTGACGGTATTGATTATGTCCATGTAGTAACTCGAATGAATTATTGTAACAGTATAATATCGATTCGAAATTAATAAATTACATGCTATCACGATCGATACCAGCATTGGTAGAGATATTTCTATTTTAAGTTCGGAATTGGCATATTGTGTTTACGTTTCAATTTGAGTAGTGGCCTCAATTAATAAATTTGTGTCGATTATACGATTATATTTGTATTATAGGTCTTTTGAATCAAGGCATGTTAATAGAGAATCTGCAAATACAAATCAGTCATTTTGCCTTACATTTTTAATGTGTAGGGTAGATTGATATATCATTGAATTTAATAGCATACAATTTTAGCCCTGGATATATAGTTTTATTTTATTTCCAGTATTATTTTTCGGAAGTTTAAAATTCTTCCGCAATACCATTACAGGAGTAAAAGCATATATTTATTAAACCTGATGACCTGAGTAGCCGGAGGATGGATCTATCTTAAAGCCATGGTCCATCTGTGGAATTCGAGACATGTAAATACATAAAATATAAATAAATTAAATTATATATATATATATATATATATATATATATATATATATATATATATATATATATATATATATATATATATATATATATATATATATATATATATATATATATATATATATATATATATATATATATATATATATATATATATACACCTATGAAATATATTAACGCACCATCAGATATCATCCTTAAAATTAAACATTTTGTAAACAATTTATCAGATTTATTTTCTTTTTTTATATGCTCTTTCTTAGTTCTAATAGAATATTAATGTTGTAATGATTGTCTGTCAAGATTTAGTTTTGATTGAATACTGGGTGTTATTTTGAGTGTGTCATTTTTCCAAGTTTTTAATAACACGTGTGTAGTACATCAACAGGATCAAGCAAGTTCAAGTAATAATCAAACTGTAGATTAACATATTCATAAAATGTCCTTTTTAGGGTTCCGTACCAAAAGGGTAAAACGGGACCGTATTACTTAGACTCCGCTGTCCGTCTGTCCGTCTGTCACCAGGCTGTATCTCATGAACCGTGATAGTTAACAGTTGAAATTTTCACAGATGATGTATTTCTGTTGCCGCTATAATAACAAATATAAAAACAGAATAAAATAAATATTTAAGGGGGCTCCCATACAAGAAACGTGATTTTTTTGTTTTTGCTCGATATTGATAACAGGTAGACCCTTGAAATATTCACAGAATATGTATTTAGTTATATATTCACTTAAAAAATAAATAATTAAATTGAAATAAGACAAATATTTAAGGGGGGCTCCCATACAACCAACGTGATTTTTTTTTTCGTTTTTGATAACGGCAACAGGTAGACGTTAAAACAGAATAAAATAAATATTTAAGTGGGGCTCCCAGACAACAGATATAATTTTTTTGCCGTTTTTATAGATAATGGTACGGAACCCTTCGTGCGGGAGTCCGACTCGGAGTTTTTATGATCCACCTTTCTATCTCTATTATTAAGGCAGATATACAGTTTTATAATAATTCAGCCTAAGATTCTAGTGAACCTTTTCATTCAGATTTTGCAAAATTGAAAACATAGCGGGCTCACAGGCTCATTTGTTGTTTTTAGCCGACATTATGTTCTGTCAGATTTTTATTAGGGGAGTTAGTTACGTACCTAGCGGCCTATTTTGTTCACTAGAGTCAGTGTTGTCTTGCACGGCTTGGCCAGCCAGTGTATAGAGGTAGATTTAGTGTCCTAGCTATTCCGAAAGGCTCTATAGTTGCAGAAGGGTATAAGTCCTGTTAGCCACTAGGTTAAGTGCTCTCATACTTACCTATTTTCTCGTACCATAGCTACACTAGGTGGTCTACGATCTGCTCAGGTTTACTAAAATGACTGTTCTTTCCGACTCACAGACTCCACTAAAAGTCCGTGGCGCCCTATCGGAAACATAAGTTCATTCATGGACTTACCATTCGATACTTACCTTATATCGAAATTGTGCATACTTACTTACCTAACACGTTTAGTGCGTAGTCTGTTAAGCCTTATGCTCAATTTCTTCTCGCCGCGCATTGCCTAGGCGCCTAACCTGCAAGAAAATAGCTACATTATGGTTTAAGAGAAGGGCTATTACTATAAACTTCTTTCGCTTGGTCAATTGGAGGACAATTCTGGCAGTTCTCACCGCAGCATGACCCACATGTTGCGTTACAATATAATCCGAGTTTTCCGTAATAATAAAAGGTGCATCCTTTTTTCAGTTGCAAAATATCATTTTAAGTAACTCCTCTGTTGCAGGAATACCGTTTGAATGTATTAATCCACCCCCATCAATCGCAAGAATATTTTTCTTGTCGAGCTGTATTTGGGTTTTTAAATAAACCCTTTTAATATGTTCATTCAGAGCTGCAACTGTGGGAGCCAGATATGACAACTTTAAAGCTCTGTTTTTTGTGGTAGCCTTTATAAATTATTCATAGCGTAGCTGCTGGAGATATAATGCTGAAGTCTTTGATACGAATAAATTTATTTAATTGTATGTCTTTAGCAGGTCCGTAAAAAACTATTGTGAAGTACCTAATATAGTACGAAAATGTGTTTTTTTGACCATTACTACCTCAATTTTGAAGCTACTACTCCACAGTTATATTAGGCCGGAAAAAGCAGCATCTGCTAAAAAAATCCGAGTGAGCCTAAATTTTGTTTACACCTTTATTTTAACATTGGAAGAACTGTCTAAAAAGTCCCTATCAATATCGCGCTTGCGTTTGTGGTTATTTAATATCAAAGGTTATGAAAATCGTATTTTCTTAAATAAAGGTCTACAGAAAAGACCTTTATTGAAGGACAAAGGACGAGAACTTGGAGGAGATGACAGAGGACGAAGACGTGGAAGAGGGGACTGATTTCGATAATGAGGATGAGCTCAGAACAAGCAAAACCATGGATTAGGCCTACTGGGGAAACCATGTGAAAAGAACGTGCCTTGCATCCTACCTCTGAGGTGGTGTGGAAATAGATGCACTGCTATAAAATTCAATCGCGAAGAACTTAGTAAATCGATTCATCAAAAAAACTTTATGGAACATAGAACATGATTTACTTGGAATTTGTTCGTCCACCGCCCAGAAGGGGTGGCATCCACCCTCAGGGTAAAAGCACACATCGGCGCTGTCACTTTTGCTCCTTGAGTCAAGGTTCAAAGAATTCGGAGCGGAAAAGATTGGACTATCTATATAGTCTTGCAGCAGTTATATGAACCTTAGTCTCATAAATGAAGGCTAGGACAAGGGGGAAGATAACTTGCAAATTATGTCATGGATTGTTTTTCTGCTGTTGGAGAATGCTTTATTACGGCTCTACGGCTTTATTACCGTAGAAGTAGTGAGAGTAGGTAGCAGGTAGATTAAGTCTATAATAGTTGTCAAGATGTAATTTTGTCCATTTATTTTTATAATTTGATATATGGTATTAATATTCGAATAGATGTCAATATTATTTTTAGTATTTACATCGCCTCCTATTAATATATAAATTATTTATTAATAATTTGATTATTATGATTTTAAAATTTTATTATATTCATACTAATCATGTAATATATTAAAATTCCATTACTAAATATTTTACTTACTTATTGTTGCTTATTATGTTTGGCTGCTCTTTTGATATGTCATTGTTATTATATATTCAAGTTAAGTAATAACGGTAGGTACTATTGTTATGTGAAAACTTGATAAATGTTTATGGATAATAACACTTTGGAAATTATATTTTTGTCTCATGAATTTTATAATTTTTAATATTCTATCTTACTGAAATTTATATCTGATTTACTTATTCAATAATTTATTTTAATTAAATTTAAGAAATATACTACGTTGGTGCCGCCAGGCCTAATATCGGAATCTGCGGAAAGTATATCCTATAAAATATTGCATATTTTGTAATTTATCATTAGTTTTTTAAAATGCTTGTCAGGTTCCTCTCGTCTCCAACTAATCCAAGGTCCGCGGGTTAGGTACGCTATGATTGAGGTCGCATGCTATGACGCGAGGCAACGTCTGCCGACTGAGGGCATTCCGGCATTATTTTTTATTCAAAGAACTGTCATGTTTCTGTATTCGTGTTTAAAATTTGGGATCATCATATGCTCTCCCTAAGCTATCGTGGCATAGTCCCTTCATCCCTTTATAGGATCCATCTCTTTATAGGTTCGCATCCTACTTCCTAGGATGCGAACATTTATCTTATATCATTCAGGAAACCCATTTTCGTCCAACGGATGTACCGGGTGGGCCAAATTTTTTTTTAGCCAATAACTTTTATGTTTGATAATCAATTATAATCAGCTATATGTAAAAAGTGCAATTTAAGTACTACTTACAGCTTAAAAATGACAAAAAGACGCTTTGTATGATTACGTGTAGCTCCGCCCCCGATGGACCGATTTTTCTCTTCGAAGTCTTAAAATGTAGGGAAATGTCCATTTTATTGCTTTTTTATATTGGATTGGATAGTCATTTCAACATTTTTGTTTCAATATTAACGATCCCAAAGAAAGTACTATATTCAAACGCGGCTGCCATCCTGAATTTTAAAAACTCGCGCATTTTGAATATTTATGTTCATAGTTCATTCTGTTCTATAAGCAACCACTGAATAAAATTAAGCTGATTAAAATCGTTTAATAAAAAAAAGTTAAGGGCAAACGTAAAAAGTGCAAAATTTTTTGGAAAGGATTTTTCGAGTGTACAGGGTGTACAAGTCTCTTAAGATTGACACCCCCCTTATCTCACTTATCCTTTGCCGATTTAACTCATTCAAAAAAGGAGTGGATGCGGTTTTTGATTAATTTTTATAATCTGAGCACGGATATTAAAAATCTCGTAAGATATACAGGGTGGAAAATAAAACATGATTTTTTTAAATAGAACACCCCATATATTTTTATACCAAATTAATGTCCTTAATTTTCTGAATAAAAAATATCTAATTGTTATATAATCACTCCACCTGTTCGTGAGATATTACTAAAAACTTATCACATTACGGGTGTCAATTATAAAACAAAAAACATATCAAGATACCTGTGAAAACAATGCCATTTATTGAGATAATAAATAAATAATATATAGGTAACCATAACAATAACGAGTAATAACAATAAACAACATAAGTAACAACAGTAACACAATAGAGTAACACAATTTTATTTATTTACACGTAACGTAATTAAATATTTTCCACGTAACCACCACCATTCTGGGATACACATTTGGCATCGCTTTATAAAATTGCTTCTCACCCTTTGAAATATATCACCATTTTGGTTTAATTCCTCAATTTTTACACGTATGCATTCTTTTAACACATTCATATTATTAAAAACCCCAGTTTCGTATATATCTTGTTTGATCGTACCCCAGAGAAAAAAATCGATAGGTGTTAAGTCCGGACTTTTAGCGGGCCAATGTATAACACCGTGCCTTCCTATCCAAATAGGATATTTTCTGTTTAGGTATTCGGTGACGTTCCTTGCAGAGTCTGGTGGTGCTCCATCCTGCTGCCAAATAACAGATCTGTTGTCCACTAAATTAATATTATCTAAATAATTTTCAACTGGATGTTGAAGAATATCCACATAACGTTGTGCATTTAAGGGCCCATTTATAAATACAGGACCTACAATAGCATCCTTGTGGATGCCACACCACACGTTTACAGTTTGGTATCCTTGTTTTTTTATTTTTTTTACAATATGTGGATTTTCCGCTGCCCAGTAATGTGCATTTTTTCTGTTAAAAATTCCCGCAGTAGAAAAACTGCTTTCGTCAGTCCAAAAGACATGTCCCAGAGACATATTTTATCAAGTATGTCTCTTCAGAAGGTTAACCTATCTTGAAGGTTGTTGTCGTCTAAATATTGAACGGGCAAAATACTATATGGTTTAAATTATGGCGATGTAATATTTTTATCACACTTTGTGATATATCCAATTCTATTGCTGCGGCATAGGATGATTTGGATGGATTTTCAGCAAAATATAATAACGCGTTGAGTTCTGTGTCTTCTCCTGTTTTTGTTTTTCGCCTTTCCCTTTTCTTGTCTCTCAGAGATTCGGTATTCCTAAACTTTGCATAAATGTTTAAAAAACTATTTTTGGAAGGAGGTAGCCTTTCTCGAAATAACCTAACATACTCCCTCCGAGCAAGAGACTTATTCTTGTTGCACTGAATATAAATTTCAAGTAACTCTTTTCGCTCTTCCAATGAATATACCATTTTCAAAATAACTTGCTTCTTTACGAACACTACGTATTTTTTACGCTAATATCTAAGAGAGTGAACTACTATCTCACAAAAAACTGGATGACATCTGTCAACAAATAAACAATGCAAATATGCATTGTTTCCAGAGGTATCTTGATGTTCTTATTTTATAATTGACACCCGTAATGTGATAAGTTTTTAGTAATATCTCACGAACAAGTGGAGTGATTATATAACAATTACACATTTTTGGATTCAGAAAATTAAGGACATTATTTTGGTCTAAATATATACGGAGTGTTCCATTTAAAAAAATCATATTTTATTTTCCACCCTGTATATCTTACGAGATTTTTAATATCCGTGCTCAGATTATAAAAATTCATCAAAAACCGCGTTCACTCCTTTTTTGAATGAGTTAAATCGGCAAAGGATAAGTGAGATAAGGGGGGTGTCAATCTTAAGAGACTTACCCTGTACAATTCGTTTTCAAAAAATCCCCATACCAAAAGTAATTTGATCTGCTATTTTTTTGTAGTGTTAATGAAATGGTAATTAAAAGACGTCTATGTTGTTAAGATTTATTGCTATTATTATGTCTGACCTTGGCCTCTGACTTTCAACCTATAATTATCCTATAATAAAGGATTGCTAGTTCTCGTATAATTAAAAATATTGTGATGATATTATGTGTATTCCATTCCAAATACTAACTTATTTTGTTCATACATTTATAACGAAGGTTGCATTTGCTCTCCCTAAAACAAATAATTGATGCTTAAATCTTTATCTGAATAAAATATGACCCCAATTAACAATTAAAGGGTGGGAAAGTGCTTACATAGCATTATTTCAAATTCAGTGTGCCCTCGACTACTAAGACCAAATCAAATTTGCATGGATGGGTTAATGGAATGGGATGATTTAAGGACATTTTTTTATTTTGTTCAATTGTTTGTCATTCCATGATAATGTAAGTAGTTTAAACATAACATAAGTAGTTTAAAAATACGATATTGTTATGCCAAAATAAACATTAAATAAAGTACTGAATAGGGCTGGAACCTTTGATGTAACTATAACACTCGGAGTAGTTTCCACAAACACCAAAACACTTTCACTTCGCTCGACGCGCGTTTCGCCAACCAAATTGGCATCATCCGGAGACGATTAAAAACTAATCTTAAACTAAAAATCTACCCTATTTATATTAATTTAATTTAATTCAATTTATATTAATTATATCAATAATTCTCTGTACACTGTCGATATAGCAAATATCTGAATTCATTTATAGACCAGTATATGAACGTATACCTTATGACAACAAAATGGCGGGTACTAGCCCGCTGGAGGGTTTTCGGTCATGTGGAAATAGCTATATTTTGAATTAATAGCAAATAATGATTTTTAGTAAATTGGAAATAGAACGCATTTGTGCCAACGTTGCCATGAATAAATGCCAAAATTTTAGGCCAGGATTGATGTTATAGTTCGTATAATAACTTGGGAATGGCAAAAATATAGTTATATCCCAGTGCAATTAGACAAAAATGGCCCCAGAGCCAGACAAAATCGCCGCCATCTTAACTTTTTCGGGTTTTGGCTATCTATTTTGAGGCAATCATCCTAGCGCAGTCATTCAAGCAAGCAATTTCTGAATCACTCCCTTTTTGAATGCTTCAGAACTCTATTGCACCTAAATGTAATTCAGGTAATCAGAAATCACTGCTGTGTTTGTAGGCGAAGACACGGATCTGCTCGTCCTTATGGCTTCATTCTTGACGTTGACGGCGATATTTGCATTTTTATGCCAGGAAAAAGGGACGGAAGTAACAAGATAATCAACTGTGCGAAACTCCCATTCCTCCGTTTCTTCCATGCTGCCACTGGTTGTGACACCACATCCGTCTCTATCGGAAGGGGAAAACCAGATCTTTGGAAGAAGCCTCATGAAAGCCTAGAATTGCGTGATAAAGGTGCTGTCTTCAACAAGCCAGATGCTTCGAATAAATAAATTGCTGCGGCATGGATAGCTTTTCTCGTTCCATTGTATGGCCCTATCAGTAACACATTAGACACTGAAAAATACATATTGTATGGGAAGGTCAGGTAAGTTGGCGAAGCGGGTAAGATATTTGCGTTGTGCTGCCGCATGGTGGCAAGTAGCTAAACTAATATCTCAATGGATATTGAAATTCGTCTGCACATGGTAGCAGTAGGCTGAAGTTTATGTATACGGACAGATCGTTATAATATTTTCAGTGTAGTAGTCTATAAGAGTTTACCACAAATTTTCGAGATGTTAGCATTCAGTTGTGCCAGATTGATTACGAGTCTAGAATGTTGAAAACTCCTGTGTATATTTTTTTCTTCATCTGCATAACTGAGAACGTAGAGGTATATATTATATTCTGAAAGAGAGAAGCAATTAGTTTTCCACCCCTTGCCAGCACGAATGAACCTCAGAGGGTTGTCACTGTACTTTCACGTAATCCTCATTTTCTTGATGTTATAATATCATGAGATTCCCAGGCACTTTATTCCAAGCGTGTTTTGCCAAGCATGCTTTTGCCAAGCATTCGGTTTGAGAGTATAGAAAGGGTTTAAGTCATGTCGTGACAATACCTTTAAATTCAGGATCCTTGAAAACGGGGGTAGCATCCTCTTAAACTAATATTATCGGTGGTATCAAGTTTTCACCTACTTATAGGGTCAAATCAGCCAGGGTTTGCTAGGATGCTCTCTCTGTCATTGTCCTGCTCCATTCAATCTATGAAAAGGTGTGGTCTTTCGCCATTTCGGGGATTGCTAGTAATTTTGCTC
>CAXKVY010007384.1:0-14199 GCA_964058915.1 Tetropium fuscum | reverse complement strand
GGGAACGCTGAACACCCTGTTATACTCGGCATTTGTAAAATCGGCAGCGGGCAAGGTTAACTTTGGCCGTTCCAAAGTCAACCTTGCCCGCTTCCCCCTACCACAGAGGCTGCAAAATTTTTGGAGGACCTATCACCAGGTGCAAAACTGGTTGAGGGTCGACAAAAACCTGTGTGACTGGGGATGGGCCACCAGCGAACAAGGTTCATGCCGTCGCATAGTGCGCAGAGCCCGCTCCTTAAACCCTGCTTAGAATGGTGGATTGGAAATGCAAGAAAGGGTGCTTAGGGTCATGCACTTGCAAAAAGGCAAGGCTCAAGTGCTCACCTCTATCGTCTTGGACGAAGAAGTCGAGGATGTGGCCGACCCAACACCATATGACGACGCGCCTCCACCTCCAGAAAACGTCGTCCCTGCTCCCCCTCCCTCCTCTGCTTATCCAAACTAGATGAGACCCGGTCCTTCTAAAAGGGCGAAGTTCTGATCTACCGCGGTATTTGTGGTTAACTTTTTTGTTTTGATTTGTGCTTTGTAATATTTTATAGTTTACTTTTTTGTTTACGTTGTTTATTTTATGTTTACGTTTATCTGTTTAGTGTATGCTTATTGGAAGACATGTTACATAGAATATGTTAAATTCACATTCTTGCACGTTTTTTTACAGAAATATATACCAACATTATTCAGTACAATGTTTTCATAATTTTCCCAAAACCGATGTTTTACTATTTTTTCGTTTTTGAGGAAACTATGAGGTCTAGAGGCATCATTTTCTAACCAAATTGACATTAATTCAATTTTCTCTACATATCTTTGTCATGATTTTTCATGTACGTGTCTTAGAAAACGACCCTACCGATAAAGGTTCACTTTTTGGAAAAAAAAATCCCATATTTCACTGGCTGTTTCTCCGCAACAAATGGACCTAGAGAGCTCGAGTTGGGTGACAATAATTATTAATATTTCACAAGAACTACGCCCAGAGCGCATAAAGACACCAAAGTAACCGGGTAAATAGTTCACAAAATGTTTAACGTTAAACTTATAATAATTTTCTGGTGATTTCTGGCGTTAATTTATTTCGTAAGCGTATAATAATACATAGATCCCCTTGTGTAAGCTACCTTGAACGGGGTCGTCTAACTTCGAAGTCATTCTGCCCAGCGCCTTCGCTAAAATTTGTAAACAAATACTGGAATCAAAACAAAATTGCATTTTATTAGCGTTAATGCAGAAATCTCACTGTCTTAGAACGTGGAAGGTTGAATTATATACACCCGATTACATTTTATGTTGCTAGCGTCTTGGTAGCAACAAACAGTTTAAATATAATACACTAAAATACATTTTCAGTTTTGCATTATAATAATTATATATTAATTACCTAACTAATTATCGTATATTTAGAAAATGTATCACAGTATATTACATCTACAGATATATAAATAAAATTGAAGTGTCTGTTTGTAACGTCAAAGTAACGGCTTTTTACTAAATGTATAATGATAGTATATAGTACTTACAACAAAAAAAACTATTTTTATGTTTTGTCTGTCTGTCCGTCTGTTTGTTCCGGCTAATCTCCGAAACAGCTGGACCGATTTTTACGGGACTTTCACTGGCAGATAGTTGATGTCATAAGGATCTTAGGCTACTATTATTTAAAAAAAGAATTAGGGTTCTGCGCAAAAAAAACAATCCATGGAACAACAAAACAAAAAACACCTCCCAAGCGGCTGGACCGATTTTTATGGGAATTTCACCGGATGATAGCCGATGTTATAGGGAGTAACTTAGGTTACGTTTATTTTAAAATTTTTGTCTGTTTGTTCCGGATAATATCGGAAACGGCTGGCCTTTTGACGGACCTCTCACTGACAGATATACATGATGTTGTAAGGAGTAACTTAGGCTACTTTTATTTTAGAAAAAGAATTAGGGTTTGGCGCAAACAAATTAAAATCTATCAATTTGTGAACAAAACCTATAAAAATAAATAAAATGTCTGTAATATTAAAATAACAAAAGTATATACGGCACTTATAATAACAAAAAAACAATATTTGTAATTGTTGTCTGTCTGTCTGTGTGCTTGTCTGTTTGTTCCGGCTAATCCGAAACGGTTGGACCGATTTTGACAGGACTTTCACTGGCAGATAAGCTGATGTTATAAGGAGTAACTTGGGCTACTTTTATTATAGAAAAAGAAATAGGGTTCCTCGCAAAAAAAAATCCATGAAATTTTGAACAAAATCTTATTCAAATAGGGAAGTATACATCCAATAAAATCCAATATAAACACTAATAAATAATTAATTATTAACGTGAATCTTCCGAATATTTCTACGTGAATATTTCTCGTGGAGGAAGTCGCAGAGTTTGTAAATAAATATTTCATTCCAATAAATGACTTAATACTTGCTTTGGATTAAAAATGTGGTTACCACTTTAAAATAATAAAAACATTAAGAATTACAAAAATAACATAATAATGTACAACATAATATTTAAAGATGAAATAGAATGTTACTTAGATACTACAAACTTTGGTATTTTATTTGGGTCTTTGTATTTTTTAGATTTTTCCCCCAAATATTTTCACTTGGATTGAGATCGCGACTTTTGCATGGCCAAGGCGAAACTTGAATGTTGTTGTCCAAAAACCAATCCCGCACTAATCTGTAGTTGTGAATTGAACAATTGTCCTGTTAGGAGGTAATATTGTCTGGATACAATTGCATTAATGATTACATTATCTGAATAGGCCTCAAATCTTTTAGTTGTTCAGATTATTAGAAACATTTCTTTTCATTAACATGTGTAAATTGTATGAAAGTATGTGTTGAGTACAGAAATTTATAGTATTCCGCCTATTGTTATTTATAAGATTTTTTACAAAGTTTCCTATAGCAATTCTAGTGACATTTTTTTAGATCTAAATGGTATATATTCAATCATTTTATTTTTATTACTGGCATACTCTAATAATCAAATATAAAATTTATATCACTCGTTTACACAATGATCTCTTAAGAAAATGGGTCATAAATAAGTTATATCTTATTTAATTTTTCAGGAATTTCCATAACCTCAAAACACAAATGATTTCGTTACCACTTACTACAATCTGTTACTACAACAATGTTTGTTAGGCGCATGTTTTACAGTTGATATATGTTCTTCGTTTTTTAATCTGCTATAGCTATCAAGCGGACTGATCTTCCAGAAGCAACAACAACATGCATCGGATCAATTAAATTTTGTAGTAAGATTTGAATCTTACTACATGCATCAAAGCATTGATGCTTTAATGCAAATGTAGTTCTTGCATATCTCCCAATTTACAAGGCACTGCTGTCACTGCTCCTTGGTTTCGGTCCAGTGGTGGTAATGGCCGGGGTTGCCCATAGCTACCTGGTCAGCAAGATACAAACATTTCCGGGAATCTACCTGAGCCAATCGAAGAAGAGCAGAGAGACAGGCAGCCCCGAAATCAACATAATCCGTCTTTACTATAATAACTTTACAATTATTAGTACCGTACTTCAGGCAATTATTAATATTTAATCATCAGATAATCATAAGACATTGCGAAGAGGGCCGCAAGAAGAATGACCTAAGCCGAATCTGGGCTTTCCAGAGAAACCCCAGTTGGGTACGGTCTCCGGAGAGAAGAATGAAGCCGGAGGAACCAAAAACTGATCGATGAATGAACGCGAGAAGCAAAAACAAGACCTTTACGGAATTAGCAACATATAGAAAAAGTAGGAGCCGACATGGAAGTTCAGAACTACTCTAGATATATCGGCTTCCGAAAATGTTAGAAGAGAAACAAGCAAAGAAAGACTACAGAAATTGACTACAGCAAATCCGATTATCTATATCTGGTATCCATTATATTTTGACCCTTTTTAAAGCCATATAATATTTGTGACCTAGTTGAGATAATGAAATGCGGTTTTCGCCAGTCTTCTAATTTTAATAAGTCATTTCCTTAATCTCAATCTTTTTTTGCTCACTTCCGGTTTAACTGAAATGATATAGCGTATTTTCTGGGATAACCTTGTTATTTCAAATGGAACACCATGTATATTTTTATGCAATTGGTATTGGTAAGCCCATTGTTTCCCTCTTTCCGAAAATTCCATGGTTGTTATGGAAATTATACAGAGTGATGATTTTATGATCTTTTAAAGTGAATGCAGCATTTTATCGAAACCTATGGCGACAAAAATGAATTACAACGACCTACATTACAATAAAACTCAACCTTTAAACGAAATCATTTATTTAAAAATTAATGTGATTGTTGCCATGGTGGCAAACTTTTGTTAATTTCAGTTAAATCCGGCTTATAATAATTGCTACATGCTAGTATTGCTAGTCTCAATACGTCATCTTGACGATGCAGGCAGCGCGGGTGTCCGCGCGCCCGTTCGTCATCTAGCCGAGAATAGAGCCGACCGTTATACGTCAAGACACAGAAGTCTTAGTAAATTTATGGTATTTATTTAATTTATAAACATGGTAGTTTAAAATGACTAAATCTCCTACCTCACAAGTCTGTGTAAGAAAAACTGGGTTTGAATTATGTAGGAATTTTTTCCCCTAAAAATTAAGTTATACGTCAAGACAGAAGTTTTAGTACATTTACATGGCAGTTTGAAACGACTAAATCTCCTTCTAACAAGCCTGTGTAAGAAAAAGCAAGCCTGTGGGTTTGAATTATGTTGGCATTTTTTCCCTAAAAAAATATGTGGCTAGGCTTCGGACCACAAAGAAAGGGTTAGCGGGCCGCATGCGGTCTGATACAGGTTGATAATCGCTGGACTAGACAGACCCCTAGTCGAATATGTATTCCTGTGCTTCAAAAAATAAAACTCTTGTAATTTTTGTGGCATATGGCAATAACACCTGTCTTTCATTTACCGCCATATAAAAAATCTGGAACTGCGAGATCTGGGGATCGAGGGGGCCATGCTGTGGAACCTCCCCTCTCTATCTAACGATTTCCAAAGGTTTCATTCAGGGAATCTAGTTATGATAGCATAATAAGGCGTAGCACCGTCTGTTTGGAAATAGACTTTCCTCACAAATTATCCTGTTCAAGTTGTGGATAATTTTCTAACATGTGTAAATATAATAGTGCAATGAAAATAGGATTGTTTAAAAAAAGCCATTTTTTTGTTTTGAAACGCACACCAAACCGAGCACCAAACTAACTCTTGGAGAGTACCTATCTGACATAGTGATGGAAAATCCCAAAAATTTCCAGCACTACGACCAAATTCTACAATAATATGCTTATTTAGACGCCTCGTCTGACATTATTAACTTATCAAGAAAATTAACTCTTGGTATATTAGAATTTTTATACAAAATTGTACTCACTTTGGAAAAGCAGTTTCTTTTAATTTTTGAT
The DNA here is from genome assembly GCA_964058915.1 of Tetropium fuscum. Lineage (NCBI taxonomy): Eukaryota > Metazoa > Arthropoda > Insecta > Coleoptera > Cerambycidae > Tetropium > Tetropium fuscum. The sequence continues at coordinate 8,777 of CAXKVY010007384.1, read as the reverse complement.
GAATCTAAATTTTATAGGCATTAAATTATAGTGATTCACTTCTAGAAGAAATTTTTCTTCTAGAAGAGGAATATCAATTTGTGTAATTTTTAAAATTTCAATTGCATTATTAAACATATTTTAATTATTTGGAGCTCTTTTTTTTACGATCAATACAACCAAAATTCCAATATAAGAATTCCAAAACTTTCTATACCATTTTCTAACTGATTTTTTGTTGGAGGTTTTGTTGGACGCCAAACATAGTTCTATTCTCTGTGTTGTTAATATTATAGCAACTATCTGACATAATATCTATGGAAGTATGGGCGTAAATAAATAACCTGACGTTTGGTTTTTCAAAGAAAGGTCTAACAACCATAACTTGAGAACGATAACAGATTACTTTTAGAAACGCCGCCGCCGTTGTTGTATTACATATTTTTTAATTGTCTTCTGTCGATTTCATTGTTCTAAGCATTTTTAGGTGGGGAAATACCCAACATAGTTGGAGAACGAGCAATGTATAAGATGCACCCTCTATAACACTACATAAACAACCACCTAAAAAAATATTCATATGTAAATCGACCTGGCGGATCTGATTTTGGAGCTCGCCAGATAATCCTGAATTGCGAAACTAGTCAAAATCGACGATTTCTGAAAACCTATATATATATATATATATATATATATATATATATATATATATATATATATATATATATATATATATATATATATATATATATATATATATATATATATATATATATATATATATATATATATATATATATATATATATATATATATATATATATATATATATATATATATATATATATATATATATATATATATATATATATATATATATATATATATATATATATATATATATATATATATATATATATATATATATATATATATATATATATATATATATATATATATATATATATATATATATATATATATATATATATATATATATATATATATATATATATATATATATATATATATATATATATATATATATATATATATATATATATATATATATATATATATATATATATATATATATATATATATATATATATATATATATATATATATATATATATATATATATATATATATATATATATATATATATATATATATATATATATATATATATATATATATATATATATATATATATATATATATATATATATATATATATATATATATATATATATATATAAATATACATATACATATACATATACATATACATATATATATATATATATATATATATATATATATATATATATATATATATATATATATATATATATATATATATATATATATATATATATATATATATATATATATATATATATATATATATATATATATATATATACATAGCTTTGAAATTCTTTGCTATTCATATTTGTTTTGTGAAAAGTAATCTTGGGTTTGTAGCATTTGCAGCACCGTTTGCTTGGGTTTTGCATTTGCAGCATTTGCATTTGCAGCAGGTTTTGCATTTGCTTGGGTTTGTATTTGCAGCACCGAAACGAACTTCTAAGTGGTTCGTTTCGGTGTGTATAGTGGTTCATTTCCGTATGTATGTCCAGATATAGCACTGGTAAGTATATCTTACCTCTTATTCGTCTATTTGCTTATTTCTCTATGTAATGAAATGCTACAAACCCAAGATTACTTTTCACAAAATATATATATATATATATATATATATATATATATATATATATATATATATATATATATATATATATATATATATATATATATATATATATATATATATATGTGATCCAAAAAAAAATATGTGGCACCACTTTTTCTAAAAAGTTGGTGACACGAAATTTGTTGAAAATACAGCAACAAGGTGAAATCTTTTTTGTGTTTAAAGATAGATGTATATAGTAAGCGACAAAGTTGTAGCCAAAGAAACTTATTTATTTTAGTGATTTTTAGTACGAGTACGAGTAGTCATTCGAGGGCTGCCATCCGGAATGACCGGAGCCGAGATCGCAGAGGATCTGGCACAACGGGGCTTCCACCTCCTTGCAGAGTATGTCAAGCCGCAGGACCAGTGAGAAGCTCCCGGTGGTACTAGTACAGCTACCAACCGCCGAAAAGCCGATCCTGGAAGTGTCCCGATGTTGCCACCTCGTCATCATGATAGAAAGACAGCGAGCATCGAGTGAGGTCGGGCAGTGCTACCGCTGCCAAAAGTACGAGCCCTCCCAAAGGCCAAGCCCAGGTGTGTGAAATGAGGAGAAGATCATCGCACTCCTGCATGTAAGAAAACACGGGAGCTGCCAGCGAGGTGCGCCAGCAGTGGAGGAAGTCGCTAACCAACTAGGGGATGCCCCAAAGCACCCAAGAAGATGACGCAGCCAGCGAAACCCCAAGAAGCCAAAACACTAACATCCACAAATACAGGTAGGCGCACCAAAGCTACTCCTGCAGATTGCCTCTTGGTACGTCAACGGTGTTAAAGCCCGAAAAGTAGAGCTAGAAGAACTTCTAGCGCGGACCAAAATAGAGATGATCGCCTTGCAGGAGCCTGATCTCAGGTCATGGTACGAGGCTACCAGATCCACCACAGAGACCGAAACAGAAACGGGGGAGCGTAGCTCTGCTACTGAAATCCAGCCTGGACCACCATGCTCCGGCACTCACCACAGACAATATGGAGGCCATCACCATAGCCATAAAACCAGGAGCAACGGAACTATCAAAATCACGGCAGCTCTCCTTCCCCCGCGAAGTCTGGCTTAGCGAGAATCTCAGGTCCCTACTGCCACCCGGGACCTGAACTCGAAGACAACTGACTGGAATAGCACAAATCAGAAAAGACGCCAGCACTACGAAGATACCTGGAGCACCGCATCATCTTGGCGCTGGGACCTCCGGAACCCAGCCACTTCCTCTCTCACGGGGGGCGACCGAACGTGCTGGATATTGTACTCATGCGCAATGTGCCTATACAGTTCCACCTCGAGAACCTCAGGGAAGGATCCTCAGACCACGTCCCCATCCGGCTCCACCTGGGCATTGCACAGGCGGACAACGACGTATGGTTCAGCAAGAAAAGGACGGCTGGTCGCAGTTCCAAGCCCATTGCAGTACCCCGAATCGAGGATGAACCTGCAGTCGAAGAAGCCATCGCTCACCTTGAGGAAAGCATAGGCCAGCACAACGGAAACCACCGTGAGACGGGAAGTAGACCCAATCGGAGAAATTTTCGAAGAGACCAAACAGCTAATTAGGGACTGCAAAAGAGCGAAGAAACGCGTTGTCAGGACACAAGACTGTGCGGATCAGTCAACTCAAGCAGAGAATCAAGGCATCCCTCCAAGAGCACCGAGAAGAAAGATGGCAGCTCCATCTGGAGTCCCTAGACCCCCAGGAAAACAGACTATGGAAAGGGCAGCGAGCCCCAAGGTCCACCCGAAAACCGATGCCTCCAATCCACGGCAAGAGAGGTCATGTCTACACCCGACGAGAAAAGTCGGAAGCTTTCGCCGACAATCTCGAGCTCGAGAGATTTCGACCCGCCGGACAAAGATGAGGAACACGTAGACTAAGCAATTTTTAAATACTTGCCTATTTGTAATCTAATTCTTGTGCTTGTGATTCTTGTGCAAATTGTGTAAAACTGGAATTACATGTTTACTGTTGATAGTGCTGAGAGAAATACTAATTACTCCTATTACTCGTATTATTAAAAAAGTGTGTTTCATAGAATGTGTGGGTTCATAGAAAATCCTACGATAGAAGAAGTTTTTTATTTTATTATTATAGAACGATCAATTAAAACCAGGGGGAAATTTTTAATGCCTATCTCGGCGGCTTTTGAGTTTACAAAAAAAAGTTGCTTAAGATATTTAGAGTTCGACAAAACACACAAACTTATTTAAAGCTGAGCGAAATCGGATAATTAGTTCTCGAGATATCCCGAAGCGTAGTTACGAAAATAGGAAAAATCAAATTGGTCTTTCACCGAGGGGGAGTGGAGTTAGAGTAAAAATTGTAAAATGCCCATAACTTCTCTGAATTTGACCGACCTTAAAAACCGAGCCTTGTTCTTTGTGCAAATTCGTCAATGGCGTCATCATAAAAACATCGAGGCTGCAACATGTTTTGGAGAAGTTTATTTTCACTGGATAACGGCGATATTTGCGATTGTCTCTCCTGTCTGGTTGAATTTCTCACGTTTAAGTATTGAAAAATTGCGTTCTACTGATGAACTTGTGGCAGATATTGTCAATGCTAATTCACACAATTTCGACACTTCAGTGTAGTCTTTTAAAAATTGTATTAGTTCTTTAGCGTTATTTTTTGCACTAATGTCATCAGTTTCGTAATTCATTTTTAGTTCAGATTACAGTTACACTCGGTCGAAAAACTGTCCACAATGAAGAAGAAGAAGAAGAATAAGAAGAGATTTAAACGCATCAAAAAGTAAACATGACTAACAAAATAATTCACTAATATTTTCACACCCTGTTAACCATTTAAATTGTTCGTAATGTATTTCCGGATAAAAATGCCTAATACAGTTTTTCATTTTTGTGATTACATTTTTCATGGGCGGTTTTGCCCTTCCTTTAATAATTAATTGAAGCTTATCTGCGAAGTTTAATGATGAAAATCCCTTTATTATTAAGACACACATCACACATTCACACACACTCTTCTTACTGAAATGCAAGATGGAGTGGTTAGGCGATGCGGTTAGGAGAAGCTCTGCTTCTCTTGTTTCCATGGACTCTTCGGTGGATAATCTTCCAATTCAATATCATCTTCTTCTTCCTCCACATTTCCGTGAAGAATAAAGTTAAAATCATTGAAAGAATCTTCATCATTTTCTTGAATGTTAGTAACAGTTTCACATTGAGTTACCTCAAGTTTTCACATTAAGTTAACTCAAAGTATTTATAAAAACTCGTGCATTTTTTAAGCGAATGTTTTTTACATCCACGTACTTTTATTTTGCAAGCACCTGCATAGCTGCATGAAATTTTTTGTATAATTTCTTCAGGTATCCTTAAGGGTTCCTTAGTGTATATTGGCATTAGTATGTTGTCAGAGATTTTCCAGTCCCACTGACTCACATCGTAGTCTTTACCTAACCATTTTTCTACTTGCGAATAAACTCTGAAGTCTGAAGGCATGTTGTTTGGCAGCCCCTTCGGTTGGAGGAATATTTTCTAATTGAAATGAAGCTCGAGATGTAGATCGTTAAAAATACGCGATATACGTTGAGGCTTTCTTTTTTATTGCAATATAATAAAGAAATTATCTGATACATACTTTTGGCGATTTCTTCTTGAAGAGCATATTTTAAAAAAATATATATATCTCGGCTCCTAATTCACGTAGATAATTGTTTTTTTTTAATTCGTGAAAAATGCCACTAATTGATTCCAGTAAATGCCATTTCCGCCAAATAAAAATTAAAAAAGCTATTAAAACAAAACATGTCAAAAAAAGTGCAATGTTTTCAAATTAATTTTCTGACACTTCAAATAAAAAAAATCGATACAATTGTTCTATAGGATGATAACGCGCAACTCTTCACTAACAAAACGAGCGCATACTCGATGCTCTATCGAGAAGATATATCGAACTTAAGGGAGCAACTTTATCAATATATTTTATGTATCTCAATAAATAATTAATATTTTATAATTTTTCAAAACAGTTTTTTTTTCAGCTTGTAATATTTACCCCAAGTAACAAGTATGGGAACGTTATAGTTCAAGAGTTCTGGAGAAACCGATTTTTACGGGTATTTTCGATATAACTCGAAAAGTACCAAAAATATCGAAAATTATTATAGAGGCATTTTCATAGATTTTTTTAATATCTACAATCATATTTAACTTTTCTCGATAGTAGCCATAGTTTGTTAGTTACTTTTTATAGTTTTATATTAGTCTTATAGCCATAGTTTTTTAGTTACAAAAAACCGTTTATGGGAATTTTTTAGGATAATTTCGTCATTCAAACGCGAGTTGAAAGAAATAGAAACTCGTATTTCATTTTTTTTTCCTATACGACCATATTTTTTTTATCCAGGTAGGAATTTAAGTCACCACTTGTACAATGTACAATTTTTCTAAACACTATTTAAAAAAATTATTTTTCGTGCCTAAGGCAATATCGTTCACATGACTCTGAATTCATTGGCTAGACTAAAATTGTTTATTAATAGAAACTCGACGAAAAAGTTAATAATAATTATAATACTCAAATAATAAATTTATAATAATTATAATACTCAAATAATAAATTTATAATAATTATAATACTCAAATAATGTAGTATCTACAGATATTGACCAAACGCTGCGCTGTCTAAATACTGTGACAGAAACGTCGAAATTAATCAATTTGGCCACAACAAGAACATCATTCGTAGAAAAAAAAGGATATGGCATCCTACATGGTTTTCCAATTAAAAGTGGTCTACTCATACTTATAGTATATGTAAATCATTTGATATAAGACGGGTTCCACCTTATAAGATAATAAGGTAGCCCAAAAACCGTTAACAAATGATTGTAGAGATACTCGTAAACAAAAACAAGAGCACGGAGAACTTCCGCAATACGTCGCTCTACGATAGACAATTTTTCCGAAATTAGGTTTGTTAAATATTTGAAAGATAGTTCACATTACCTAATATAATTACGTATAATTAAGTACTAATTATAATTTTACGATTATTAGTACCCATATTATTTAATAAAAATATTAAAAAATATGATTTAATACATTATCTAATATTATTTAATAAAATAATATTTTATTAAAGTTGGCCTAGTATAATATTATCTCATAAGGTGGAACTCGTCTTATATCAAATTAATGATTATTTACGTATACCTACTTTAGTGTACTGCAAAAATATTAATAAAAATCACGTGTTTTAGAAACAATTAATTATTTCTTACACCTCATTACATTATAATAGTATATTATATACCGCATACCGCGGTACTGAAGTAGTACTTCTAATCCCGAAGGTAAAGTTTATTTATATAATTTACCTAAGGGATTAAAAGTACTTCAGTTGCAAGGCATATACGATATTTTTCGTGCTCGAAAAAACGAAATTGGAACGTATACATATTATAAAAAAGCATATAGAAACATTTATAGAAACACAGATATTAAGCATAAATCTAGGCAAATAATGGGAGTCACTGATTGAGTTCGTAACCATAAGCAATGTTGCGTTGTGACAAGATTAATTTGGAGACATTGTCATTGCTAGTATCATAAGCTCGATTATGAGTGAAGAAGGTGTATGGTGTATCTGATAATGATAAGAGGGCAGCCGAAGTAGGTTATCTGCTGCATTCACCCAGGAAAGCCTGGTCAATATGACGAACTGTTAAAAACGAATAATTAAAATGTCTAACAGTTACAGTTATCTTCATTAATTTTTATACGACAGATATAGAAAAAATCAAAATTTTTCTTAAGAAAAAAACCTACATTTTTGTACTTTATAATTGTTTACGTATCTTTTTTACTTTTAGTGTTATTTTGAAAACAATATATTTTTTTAATAAATTTGAAAAATACGTTTTACATTTTCATTATATTTTTTTTGAAAAATACGGATTCTAACCTGGCCAAGCATTTGGGTTACCTGAGTAATACTAAAATAAAGTAATTTGTAAAGGGATAATATCATTCAATATTCATTCAATAATTCATTCAATATTCATTCTGGTGGGAATGGCTGGGGTTTTCGCGCTCATTTTTTGCTCAAAAAATTTAGTGGCCCATCGTTTCTGCATGGCTGGGGTTTTCGCGCTCATTTTTTGCTCAAAAAATTTAGTGGCCCATCGTTTCTGCATCGTAACTCGCTTAGTTATAACACAATATTAATATATGAGTGCTCATTTTAAAGGTCTTTCCTACAAAAGTACTACAAAAAATGTTTTATAAGTTTTTCCCGAAAAATGCATTAGTTTTCCGTTATTTAACGTCGAATACTTCGAACTAAGTTGTTACAAAAGAAGTCTTCCTCAACGAGCCATAACTCCCTTTATTTTGGATCTAGCACATTCATAAATCATAAAAAGCAATCTCTTCGTTTTCTTATAAGCTTCATTGTACAACTTATTAGAGAACGCGAAGTTTTCGAGTTAATCGCGAAAACCGCCCAAAAACAAGCATTTTTAACACTTTCAATCGCGAATAACTCGAAAAATATCGATATAGCGAAAACAAAATTATAGAAAACTTCTTAAAATTTAAAAAGATGTCCCTCTATCCATTTACGGGGTTATTTTGAGTGAAAACATTTCCACTCGCGCGAAGGGGTGACATCAACCCAGGTAAAAGCATATGTCGGCACTATATCACTTTTGCTCATTGAGCCATCCCCTAACTACTCACCAAATTTCACATCAATCGGTCAAGGTTCAAAGATTTCGGAGCGGAAAACCTTCGACGACTGGACTATATTTAGTTGTTTGCCTACCTATAATTATTGAGAATTGAAATTTTAACATCATGAGGGCTACTTGTCTATATCTGTCTATATCTTTCAGCTCTGGTATTTAAATAAAAACCGGACGTCGCGTCGCATCGGACTATAAACAGCAAAATTCATGAGCCATCTTGGAGCCGCCAACTTGATTACTCAATTTGACAAAAAATTCTCTATCAGCGACCCTAAAAATCCTGAGGTAGCGATTTCAAGTCGAATAGACCCATAGATTGCAAAAGTGT
>CAXKVY010007383.1:0-14962 GCA_964058915.1 Tetropium fuscum | reverse complement strand
TAGCAAACCAGGATTTTTGTATTTGCACATGAGATTTTTATACATGAGTGGAATTGTGTGTAATATTTTTTTTAATTTAGTCAGTTCTGTAGTGAAATTTGATTTAACAGATTCAACCACATCTGTGGACACACTGTATATATATATTGTGATAATTATTTATTGTTTGTACATTATGGGTGTTGTTAATAATGATAAAATGTAGATGACAGTTTGTATAAATGTAGATCATTTTTAAAATATTAATAAATGAACTTATTTATATACTTTACCTCTCTTGGCTCTTTGCTGATTTTATATATAATAACTTTTATGTTTGTATACTTACTATAATTGCTTACATTTTATGTTGCTTATCAGGAGTCTCTTTAAATATGGTTTTTTTCTTATCAAAATATGGGCGCCAGTTCTAGAAAACTTAAATAATTTAATGGTTTCGTTAATGTATAGCAACATTTGATAGAGGGCGAGAGTGAGAACGAGTTTATATGTTATATATTTATATATGTATATATGTTTATATGTGTATATTTATATTATCTCTGTCCTTTTCTAAACATGAGAGATCTTACCTCAAGGGAGATTCAAAAGTAGTTATATTTGGAATGTATCATCAATTTGTATTTAATTTTATTGTTACACTTAATTCTTATAGTCATAAAGAATGGAAAAAGTGTTGTACCTATTGTAGTTTTTGTTGATGATTTATATTACAGATAGGCTCAAAATTGATGAAATTACTTTCGCTACTCAAAATTTTCAAATGGAAATACTTATTTATACTACTTTTTTATACTATTCATACTTCATACTACAGCTAAATCTATTTGTAATACCAATCTAACGATGTATGACAACATACAACATACCTACTTATTTTGAAGTTTCAGTATCTCAAAATGTATCGAGTATGTCATGGCAGACTAAAATATAACAAACAATAATAAGTAGTATCTCTTGTCATTATTATCAACATACATTTTGAGTTTTATTTATCGAATTTAATTAAATTTTTAATATCTCTAAGCTGTAATAGTTATGTTTTCAAGAAGCAAGTCCATATTTTAATGATTTATAGACAATGCAGCAAAAACGCTGCAGAAGCCGAACGTGTCTAACGAGAAGAATATCCTAATCGACGTTACCATCCATGGAGGCTATACATAATTTTCTTAATTAGAAAGATGCCTAGAGACTCATGTGCAACAAGACAAGTTTATTGTCAGCGAGGCGGTGGAAGTTAACGTTTTAGCATTCGTGAATCTGAATCCGACAGCATCCACAAGGGAATTGCCAAGAACTGGATATTAGCCTAGAATCAGCTAGGGGCATATTGAAAAAGTACGTGTTTGGCTCGTTCAAATACCAATTAAGGCAACATTTGTATGTCGGCGATATGGACAATTTAATATATAATTATGTTAATTATATGTTATTAAATATTATATATTAATTATAATTATATAACATATAATTCTACAAATCAAATTGATTTATGTGTAACAATAATAACAACAACTATTTGGCATTTTCAATCATGTATTCACATGAATCCCGGTTTATCATCAATGGTATGTTTAACAGGCAAAACTGGTCAGTAGAAAACATAATTAACCGAGGGAATTTCCAAAATAAATTTGGCGTAAATGTTTGGGCTGGAGCTCCCGAATTGTTGGACCATTTTTTTCAGTGACATCTAACGGGTGAGCGATATATAGAATTTTTATATAATCCAATTAAGGAATTTTTGGAAGGCCTGTTTTCCGCCAGCGGTACTGGCGGAAAACAGACGTCATTATTTTTCAACAGAATGGTGCTCCACCCCATAATGCACAGATGGTAACAAATTATTTGCAGTGAAATTAAGACAGCAGGTTGCTGCTAATGGACCGATTCGATTTCCTCCTCATTCAGCGGACCTTACTCCACTCGATTTTTTTGTCGGTCCACATAAAAATATAATGTCCAAATGACCACCGGTAACACTTGAAATATTGCAGAATCAGATACGAGACGAATTTGCCAGTATTACTCCTAAAGGATTCCCGTTAATTGTAAAATATTTATATTTACATATTAGTTTAAATTATTTAAAACAAAATAGCTCTGAATAAAAAGTTGTGTAAAAAAGCAAGTTTAGCAACATGCCTCAGAACCTCAGAACAAATCCTCATATACCTCAGATACCTCAGAACAAAATCAGAAACAACATACATACATACATACATACATACATACATTCATACATACGTACGTACTTACATACATACATATATACATACATACATACATACATACATACATCCATACATACATACATACATACATACATACATACATACATGCAAATTTAAAGAAACATATAAATACCTTTTTCAGGCCAAATATATTAATTTATCATAACGAAACCGGGGTAAAGTACCTCGAACTCAAATTCATAAATATCTTACAAACCCCAATTTTATAAAATACCACGATATTAAATTTGCCCCTAAAAATATTAAACACAAATTATTCTTTTAAATAAAATTCTAGCATATTCAGCTAAAAAAAATATTGCAAATCCTTCTCTTCTATACTCAACATTAAAACCTGATACTAATTCAGATTCTCCTTCAGCAAAATCAAACGGAGTACAAGTAGTTTCAGCCAACATACATACATACATACATACATACATACATACATGCATACATACATACACACATACATACATACATACATACATACATACATACATACATACATACATACATACATACATTATTACATTTATTAAATTATATTAATTAATACATTTTACAGATTATAACTAGCCAGATATTTTTGTAATATCTGCTTTATTGAACGTCTCACAAGTATAAAACAGGCAACAGTAAATTGGTACAACGATAACCACCATCTGTCGGCAACGTCTAAGAACATTATTATTCTGTGAAACAGGTGCAAATAGCACAAAACATATTTATAAACTTATAGAATGCAGCTCATTTGCGCAACCCTCTCAGGACTCATTAGGAAACTGAAATAACTAAATCCTAATTAAGCAAGTTGTCTGGGCCAGATGTAACAAAGGATTGTTACAAATAGTGACAAGATATTAACGGGTACCATAAAGAATCCCTGTTTTATTAGAGGGCTAGGGCTGTGTGCGATCGAGCTGTAAAGCACAATGGAGCTGGTCCCCAGATGCTTTCGTGTAGTTAATATTCTGTATAGTGTGTCTAGCGGGGTCAGAGCTGAATTTTATTGAACTCGCTAAGCATTCCCGTCACGCACTTTGACTAAGTTATCGTGGAAAGTCTGGAATAAGTAGATAATTGCTGATAATCTTGATCTATTCAACTATTTGATACTTTCAGAATTGATTAAGAATCATTTATTAGTACCTACTTTTGAACGAGGGATTATCTATTACAGAAAATTATGTTCGTTAGTTTTTCATTGCAATAGAACATTTTTTCCATCATTACACCATATAGAAAGCCGAGTTTTTAACCATCAATTCCTTGCAGATTTTCCGCCATCTTAAATTTTGGGTTAGGTTTATTTCTAGCGGATAACAGTTGTATTTTTTATTTTACCAAAACATAGTTGACACATTTACGAAATAAGAAATGTATTCTACAAGTTCGTGTTCTTCAATTTGACATATATAACAAATTATAACTGGATAACTGAAAAAATAAGAGGTTGCAGTGTTTCACATATTTTCACATATATCTTTTTCTCTGCTGACGGTACCATAAAATTTTCTTAACTAAATTTATTCTTCACAAAATCGCCTATAGGCTGGTACCAAAGCAGATTAAAATTATTAACAGGCAAGGGCTAATCGGGGTTTTTAGTTAAGGTTATGAGAAAAGACAAAAATTAAGCACAAGATAAAGTGATATTGTGAAATGCGAAATTTTATTTTTATGATTTTCGGCGCAACCTCCTAGCCGATAATGTCCTTCACAAAAGTTGTAGATAATAAGAAAAATTAAAAATTTCGTAAGAGGAAATTTTCAAAATACCCACAAACGAGAAAAAAAATTGAGCCTCCACATCCACTCCCCCTCGATGACAAATCAATTTAATTTTTGCTATTTTCGCAACTACGATTCACGATATCACTCGAACTATTTATCAGATTTCGCTCATCTTTAAATGTGCGTTTGTGTTTTGTCGTAGACTTCATTTTTTATATAATGTTTTTATCATTTTATGTAATTTTTTATATCTCTTGTCTCTTTTCGACGCATATTTCTCTCCACATCTACTCCACAATTAGATTACTTAATTTTTTAGGAGCTCTGCATTACCGCAGCTCATACACAACAGTCGCCACTGAATATGAGTAAAGTTGACTGAATTTAATTAAAGAAAGTGGCGGAAAACATCCCGAAACCTTCTTTCGGAGATATTTTTGCTAAGTTAAAGGTGTAGCAAAATACGTTATTTAGTGTTAAAAGAGCGATAATAACTTTTATAATGGTTGAAGCTAGTTATAAATCCTGCCACGAACTGAATATTTCTATTAACTTTCCCTTAGTTATTTGTTTTGCTAGCCCTCATAATAATTAATTGAATCTTGATTTTTTGTCTCATTGAGGGTTTGCACCCCCTAAACTCCCACATATATACGACCCTGGCCTGAAGAAACAATGAATTATATATTATCAAAACGAAACGTGACAAATACGATATCCAAGTGATATGGCCTAGGGTTGTATATAATATTGATTTAACCTTTATAGAAGTAGGTCGATATGTTTTATAAAATTTTAAACCAAGTATTAAAAAACAGAGCGAAGCAAATAGAACGTATGTAACGGGCTGTTATATGAAAATTTCAAAGCCTTGAGAAAGATCAATAAACCATTAAGTTCGTCTAATATTAGTGTTTAACATACATTTATTAAGGGTAGGTGAGAAAAACAAAGCAAGTGGATCGTTTACTTTGAATAAGCGAAATATAGAATAATGCTTACGCATTATGCTATATTTTTGTTGTAATTAATTTCACCTATCCAACGAAATACATTTTGCGTTGTAATCAACTTCAACACGTTTTCTCTGTCTCTTGTTCCCATTTTTATGACTGTCACGTAAGTATCCCAAACGGTTCAGCTATTAGGCATTTCTCAACTTGCAAAAACAACCCCTTAGATTTTTAAATTCAATATGATTTTTTGACCTAAAATAGCAGATATTTTCCTTGTTTCTTCTATAGGCTATTGATTATGTCATATAAAAAGGAACTAAGACGTTCACGGGTTTTTATTGCAGGAATCGGTCAATGGGTTATAAATGGAAAACATCGTAAAAGTAGTGGCAAAATTGTTTGATAAAAATAGTTTTGATATTCCTGATACTACTTCAGCTTTCTTCAACATTGGCAATTTATGAATTTTATAACTAAAAACAGTGTACGACTTCAACCATACATGGAAATATTCTTACTTGGCAATGCAACTGAACAAGACATCTGCATCGGAATACATTGCAGCTTGTTTGCATGGGGCAAAGACGACCATGAGTCTGAGCAACTACCGATTTCTAAGGTTTTGTAAGCTGTCTAAAAATGACAAGTTTTTTCTGACGCAATTACCACCAACACGTGATGCCATCACACAGCATGGCTTGAGGACTTACCGTCAAATTCAGCAGTGAAAAGGAAATATCTTGGACCCTCTTAGTTGGGGTTGGAAAAGGTCTAAGTATGAGTTAATTGCGATTCGCACAACGGCAGCTCCAGCGCCAGAGATTTTGCTTAATAAAGTTGCTTGTGGTTGCACTACATGTTGCCATGGTAACGGTGGTTGCAGAAAAATGAATATTAATTTTGTTGTTCTTGTCTTGTTCAATTTTTTGTAAATTAATTGTGACAATATATAAGAAGCTGATATTGCAGAAGACGACATTACTAAAGATATAGATGATGATATCGATATGAAGTTTAACAATATTACTCTTGAAATGTAGTAGCACCATTGTTCTAAACATTAATTTAATGTAATTGTCATGTATTAATTACTAAGTAATAAACGTAAAAAAACTTTTTTAATTAAGTAAAACAAAAAATTTTGCAATAAAATGTGAACGAAAACAATATTCGTACAAGAGGGATGAAATGCAAAAAAAGCCAGGTTGAAATGGCCAAATCTCGGTCAATTTTCATTAAAAAAAGTTGTTCCGCCCACCATTTTAAAGGAAATTTAATCTACATTTTTTTATCTAAAGTAATGCCTATACCTAACTAAGCCCAAAAAAAGATACAGGGGAAGAAACAAAAAATCGAAATTTTCGCTTTTTTTTCAAGTTTGTTTCGACTGTTTCGGCATGAACTGCATGACTGTTTCGGCATTGTTTGTTTCGACTGTTTCGTTTTTTTAATATTCATAAAATGCTATTCCATTGGGAAATTTGAATATCTAGAAAAAGTTTCATAAGAGATATCTCGCTTTGTTTACGAGATATATTGAAAAAACAAAAGGGGTGGTTTTTCACCCCTATCTACAATTTCCACCCTCTAATTTAATAGCACTTCGCGGTTTTTCCTCATTTATAACCCATTGATCGATTCCTGCAATAAAAACCCGTGAACGTCTTAGTTCCTTATTGCCTTGTTTTTTAAGACATAATCAATAGCCTATATATTTAGGAAGTTATTGATATGGTATAAACGGTTCAATTACCTAAAATTTTGTCTAATTTATTACTACCTGTAGAAAAGCTACTTGCTAAAAATGCTACTGCTAATAATGTACAATAAAATGCTAATAAAGTATGCTTGCATACTTTATATTGTGTAATAATTGTTAATAGATAAATTATTTATATCAAAGAATACTATACTAAAATGGGATTAGCATTGTGATACATGTGTTGTGAATACGTCTTATCTGTGACATTAGAAGCAATTGGGCAACGAAAACTACGAAGTAATCCAATGAGAGCTTTAAGTCGCCCTTGCAAGAAGCGACTGCTGTGTATATAAATGAATACAGTTGAGACATAATTCGATTAGTTAAGCGTAAATACTTCAAAGATAATACCTTTATCGGTTTCTTGATCCTTGCAATTCTCTACCAAATTGTAAACAAAATAATCAGTTGCTCGTTTAGCATTATTTCGCACAAAGCATTTATATATTTGGTAAGACGATTGGAAGCCCTGATTTCAGTAAAAGATTTCAGTAAAAGACAATGAGATTGACACGCAGCTTTAAAAAAATATTACAAAAGTTAGATAAAAATTAAGCTTGCTAAAAACCATGTTCATACCTATTATTACCAGTAATTTACACCTATAATCTTTTGATAAACGAATAATAAAATAAATCTAAAAATATTTACCTTCTAAAAAATAAGTACATTCAAAAACTTTAATATTTAATGGATGCGTAAAGTAAGTCAGAATAAATTAAGTGAATAAAAATGGCTAGCAAATCAGAAGCAATTTTATGTAATATTCTCATAAACTATTACGACAACCTAAATAACAGAAGTAATATAAGGTCTTGTGTTGTTAATCAATAAATCATTATATTAAATAAAATAAATTAACAGAACATCGAAATATAGGTATTTATACTAACAGCAGACCGATGCAATAAAATAGTAAAGTATTGTTACGTTCGCTTTTGTTAATTGACAACTTGGGTATTCAGATGACATTATGAATGAGTAAATTGTAAGTGTTTACAAGCTCGAATGGTATATTATGAAAAGGGGCTCCTCACTACCTCTAGTAATCATGATTAGATCTCAGGGCATGTATATTGCGAGTTTCGTTGCGGCACATTTGTGTTGTGGTATTTTGATTTTATCATGGAACATTATTGACCGTATGTCCCTATTCTTTCGTTTCTAGTATTGTCTGTGGGCGCGCTTAGGCTAAGTGAGCATACTTATGGTAGGTGGCATATTTTCGAGGTTATCGTCTTCGCCACGCTATATTTTCAAATTTATAACAGTGGTTCCTTATTAAAAGCGCGTAGTTGCTTTCGAATACCTGCGATTTTTAAGGAAATCACTGTCATCTGTTGTTGTGGTTTGGCAATCAACACATAGTCGACTTGTGGGATTATATACTTTGAAAATCGAGGTAAGCGAATTTTTTTTTCCACGAGGCCATTTTCTATTTCTGTCTTTTTGTGTCCTCTAGACCCTGCGTTACGTTAATTCCTAGTGTTGATTGAGGGACTGCTAGGCTAGGGATCGCTAGGCCACTTTTCGACGCCGCTTTACATCAATTAAGTAAGTTTGGGCTATTTTACCTATTTCTTTTAGCCAGAAAGACGTAAACGCAAGATGGATTTATATTGACTATGTGTAGATAAATTTAAATTATTTATGTTTATGTGCTTTATTTATTTACAATATGTGTTGTACGTGTTGACTTTTTTGTTGAAATTTTGTTATATACCTACTGTGTTTTGAACATAATTCTTATAGATCAAGAGCCCGTGTCACTTCTCGAACGTATCATAAGTTTACGCACACTGACCATGGGAACACGTGGTATCGATGTCGACGATGCTACAGACATGCCCGCCATACATTTTTTCTGGGGTGAAGTGGGGTTAGGAGAGTTGCTGAACGGTTATAAAAAAATAGGTGAAAAATATTGAAAGTTTACGACTGAGGGTAGTGGGAAACAAAAGATTTCAATAAAATAAATCGACGCTCGCCGGTTGTCAGTCGTCTACATCTTGGCGTTCACCTGCTGCAACGTTCAAAATATGTCAAGAAAACGGGCCTCAAAAAATTTGACGAAAACAACCACTAGTTTTCACCCTTTAAAAGCAAAAAGCACAAGTCGGGCTTATGTCACTTTTGAAGTTAAGGGTCATCTTACCCTTAACTGAAATCCATATTTTCATGAAAATCGATGGAGGTTCAAAGAATTCTTACGGAGTTATTACGGATTTATTTTTACTTATTTATTATTTTAAAGTGGTTACTAATCTACCGGGCAGGGGACATTTTAGCCGGGAGACTGTATATGTTATATTTTCATTCCTTCAAAAGAGAACTAACAATAACTAATAAACATAAGGATCAAATACGCCATTTTTAAATTTTCACATTCGATTATTTATAAAAAACAAATTGTTTTTTCGAGGATCTAGGCTAGAAATTTATATTTTCAAGTATACTATTTTCGCGCAATTAATACAACAATTATATATTTAACAATATTTAACACACCTGAGTTCAAATTAAATAATTACCTAATTAATAATAATCTACACATTCCAGTCTGCATTCAGGTTTCATTTGCATTTCAATTAGTCGTTAAAGAGCCCGATGCGACGTAGAGTTTCTTCAAATTCTAATTTATATGCATCATTAATTTCCGAAACTGCAAACAGTATATGTAGGTAAATAAAGGCCTAATTGAAAGGAGTTCGTTTGAAGTGAAATGGGGTTGCTATGCCCTCTTACTGTGACACTAAGGGTACGAAATCAATTGTAGTATACAAGCTGGTGATGTACGATAATGATTTAATGACATTCAAGGGATTGCAAACGCAAACATTTCAGAGCTTGCTTCGCCCAGATTTCGGCCCATAGAAGCTTGTATCTAAACAGGTTAACGGGTTGACTACTATGATGTGTAACTTAAGTAGGTTTTACAATAGGTAGGTAGGCCAGATTTTGAATGGCTTTATCGTACTACATTACGTAGAAGCATCACCACGGTCAGTGTTGTGAGTTGTCGCTGAATAACATGTAATCTGGAAATCTGGGATGTAGTATTCCTTCCAGCAAAATCTGCAAATGCACTCCACTGCACTGGTTCAACTCACTGAAGCAATTATAAAGGCGTTAGATGATAAGCAAAAAAGTTTCGGCCTTTTGATAGCGTGCATCATGACATATTATTGGATAAATTGGTGAGATAGGTATGGTTGAAGAGGTAAGGTTCATCTCTTAATAAAATCATACCTAGAAAATAAAAAAAATTTGTATCATTGGAATGATGTAAATCAGAAATGAAAAACATAACGTATGGTCTACCTCAAGGATCCATTATGGGACTATACTATTTGTCTTCTATATTAACGACTCTCCCTCGAATGTTGATATAATGATACAACCATGTATGCTGATGACACCAGTTTTCTGAAACGACCAAGCAAGTATAAAGACAAGAGCTTCTACAAGAGATAAATTTAAGAATAAAAGAAGCTTAAGAAAGAAAGAAGAATGGCTTAATGCAAACAAACTTAAAATGAATGCCACTAAAACACAACGGCTATTTTTTTCAACCAAGCAGATTTCCGATTTCCGATAGATTAAATACTAGTCAATGCAGTATAAACAATGTCCTATAAAAATCTACAACCTCTGTAAAAATCTTAATATATTATAATATTTAAATCCAAACTTAAAAAATAATTGCAAAAGGTTTTCTACAATATCAATGAATATCTCTGTGATATAAATTTAAAAGCTAATGTTACTGTTATTAAATAACCCGTGTTGTCATGCTTTCTCTTTTTTAATTACTTACTATTACATTTGTGATATTTTAAATTAATGTACCTACATATAAGATTTGTACTTTTTTATGGTAAAAATAAACTCTGCTCTACACGCTCTACTCTAACATAATCAGAAAGTATTTGTGATGAAACTAATACTTTTCTGATACGTTTTAGTGCCAACAAAAAATATTGTGCCCGCATTGAGTAAACTATACACTTCTTTGGAAACATTTCCAATACCCTATTTCAATTTTTCTGACAGCTAAATAAGAACGCCACGACACCCTTGTTCGTATATTCCCGAGGGTTACCTTCTTCTACAGGCAGCATCATCTGCACCCGAAATTGTTCCGCCAACTTTCGCCTCAGGGAAAATAAAAGAGACGCACGGGGCACCAAATAGACTCGGCGGACTATAGATGGAGAGTAATATTTTTTTAATTAGCGGTTGCTTTAAAAATCCCTAGATGGTATCTGAGGGTTTTTAGGGATAAAGGGATTAAGCAGTATTTTCATGTTCCCTTTAAATTTTAAAAATGAAATCATTATCATTTGATAAATCTTATTATAATTGTTATGTTACCTATTTAAAGTAAGAAAGCTCTTAGTAAAGGTCAACTTGACCCACATGACGAAAATAGTAATTTTTATGAGTTATCATTAATTGACCTATTGAAACTGCTGATTCCAAAATCAGTAATATTATTTGCAAAATAATATGTCTTAATACTGTAATATCATAAATATAAATATGTCTTAACACTGTAGTGCTATTCTGAGATGCCTTTAAAAATGTTTTTGACCTGAACTTACCCAAGGAAAAATAAATGTTAGTTTATTTTCAAAACACGCACACCACTGCACAGTAATTTGGTATATTTCTGAGAAATAACAGACCATTTCTCATCACCGATCACCTAGATATTTTACGTCACCGTTACCTAGATATTTTACGTTTACGTATTCACCTAGATATTTTACATCACCGATCAGGATCACCTAGATATTTTACGAACCTGAACATTTTTAAGTTTGAATCTTTACATCTTTATGAAATATATGATATTGCGGGATATATCTACAAATTGTGGATCACATGAATGACAAATATTTTAAAAGAATTAGGTTTGAAAAATATTTGGAAACGCTAGAAAAGTATTTGGTTTGCCAGGGCAGACTAATTTTTGAAGAATTTTATCTCAACTAATTCGAAGAAGTTTTTTCTCAACTCAAATCCATCAAATTTATGCCATTATCTCATGAAATTCTTATGATTCTGAATCTGCAGTTGCTCTCTCTTAAAGAACGAGCAGAATCACTAGAATATTTCTGAGCTTGATCCAATCTCTTACTCATATTCGTTTCGTCTTTTTTTGTTCTTTTCTGTTACATTTTCTCCAATTCCAATAACAATAACTTTAACAATAACTTCGACAACTAACTATCAAATATGTAAACATAGAGTAAATGACAAGTTTATTGGCGAAAAGTACACTCCGTCACCAAATTTTCCAAATAAAGCCTTTAGACACTAAAATTAAAGTAAATATATATATATATATATATATATATATATATATATATATATATATATATATATATATATATATATATATATATATATATATGTAATATATATATATATATATATATATATATATATATATATATATATATGTAATATATATATATATATATATATATATATATATATATATATATATATATATATATATATATATATATATATATATATATATATATATATATATATATATATATATATATATATATATATATATATATATATATATATATATATATATATATATATATATATATATATATGTATATATATATATATATATATATATATATATATATATATATATATATATATATATATATATATATATATATATATATATATATATATATATATATATATATATATATATATATATATATATATATATATATATATATATATATATATATATATATATATATATATATATATATATATATATATATATATATATATATATATATATATATATATATATATATATATATATATATATATATATATATATACAAGAAGGCAATAAAAGGAACAATATAGTTATATTTGGTATAAAGGTGGAAAACAAGCAACTAACAGCGGATCTAATTTGTAGCGAAATTAAATCATTACTGGATGTCGAAATTAAGAAATCAGAAATAAATAATTTTTATAGCCTAGGGAAGTCGCAGAGCTGCCCCATAAAAGTAGAGTTGGTATCACACATACTTAAAAAAACTATAATTCAAAATCGTTACAAGCTGAAAGGAAAAAATGTAACAATATCTGACGATCTTACCCCACAGCAAAGACTAGAGAGGAAGATCTTAAGAAAACACTTGCTACTGGCAAAACAAGAAAACAAGCAAAATTGTTATATAAAAAAAAATGCATTGCACGTTGATGGAACTGTTTACGAAATCCGAGACCTAACAAATGCTCATACTGAATCGGAAGAAGCAACAAAGAGTGCGCCCGCCACACCTACTCCTTTAAGGCAACAAGCAAACATACAAGAGATTCTGCTGGAGGAAATCAATACACCAACACTTGCGACTCCAAAAAAATTTACTATTAAACACCCCGAGAAGAAACTTAGAAATCGCTCTATTTATTAAGTAAGTCAATTTGCAAGAAACAACCTAGCTTTAATCAGTATTTATCCTTATGTAACCAGTACTTTAGTTGTCAAATTTTTATTTTTTTTTAATAAATACCAAGACAATTAAAAATATAATCAGAGTTGTTAAAACCAGATCCAACTAGCACTAACTAACGATAATTATTGATAACTTATTATATCTAGAGTAAATTTTATTTGTTTATTATTAAAATACATTTAAATTTACAAACCCTATACATATTCGAATTTTACCGCTAAGGCTATAGTCAATCATTCATTTCTGATTTATGTATCATTCTTGTAGTCTTACCATTTATTTATTAGTAACATGGATCAATATATCCGTGATTTCAATGCTGAAAATTATCATACCTGCGAAATAGAAGCTAATGATTATAAAATATTTATTGAAAACAAAAATAACAATAACTTTTCCATTTTTCACACCAACATAAGAAGTATTGCCAAAAATTTTGATGAATTCCAGGTATTTCTATCCCAATTTAGTGATTCGTTTGATGTTATTATCCTGACGGAAACCTGGAAGATTATAGATACTAACCTATATCATATAAATAATTATGAGGCTATCCATTATGAAAATCAATTTAACCAAAATGATGGTATTATTGTGTATATTAAAAAGGGTCTAAACTTTTCAAGTATGTCCCTAAAAATTAGTGAAATTAATGCAATAGAAATTAAAATAAAAAATAATAAACAAATTATAAATATTATTGGATTGTATAGGCCACCGTCAACATGCCCATTATTATTTACAGAGCATTTGTCGGCGTTGTTAAAAAATAAAAATGAAGAATATAATATTCTTATTGGTGACATGAACATTGATATACTCTCTAATAATTTAGAATATGCCACGGAATACCTTAATGTTCTAAGTGAAAATGGTTATATTCCCTTAATTAACAAACCTACCAGAGTATCCGTGCAATCTAAAACATGCATTGACCATATTTGTTTAAAAACACGTACCGAACAATTAGACAATATCTATGCCGCAATCATTAAAAGTAATATTACGGATCATTATTCTACTGGTCTTCTTTTAAAAAATATAAATAGTAAATGCAACATTGAAAATAGCATTTATAAAACTGTTAAAAAACTGGAAGACAGAACATTAGAGGTATTTTTAAAAAATGAAAACTGGAAAGAGGTATATGAAGCTAATGACGTTGAAATTTCCACAAAATTCTTTGTTGAGAGGTTTAAGGAACATATTAACAACTCCATCAGAATTACTGGAGTCAAAGAATATGTGAAGAGAAAGCCATGGATTACCAATGGAATTATTTCTTCTATGAAAATGAGAGATAAAAAATATCAGGAATATTTAAGAAACCCCGACAACGAAAGTAAAAAAAGAGAATATGTCATATATAGAAATAAAATTAATTCATTGGTAAAATTAACAAAAAATAAATACTTTCAACAAAAAATTGAGCAAAATAGTAATTCAGCGAAACATATTTGGGACACGTTAAATGAATGCTTAAATCGTAATCCCAATAAAAAAGACTCTATCAGTAATATTGTTTTGGAGAACTCCAAAGCAATTTATGATAAATTAGAAATCGCTAATAATTTTAATAAATACTTCACCGAAATAGGTGAAATATTAGCTAGTAAAATACAAGCTACAAACAATAATTATAGTTTGGAATCTAAAGGAAATTGTGTGTCACAGAAATCCATATTCTTGACTCCAACTAGTCCTGAAGAATTACATAATATCATCATTAATTCAAAAAATGGAAAAACACCGGGG
>CAXKVY010007382.1:0-18119 GCA_964058915.1 Tetropium fuscum | reverse complement strand
AATATTCTGAATCTTGGAGAAGGAAAATATTTCACGTAGAACGATTTATCGCACAATAGTAGAGTGCGAGCAGGGAATACCCTTACTCAACTTCTCAAAAGGTGAAAGACCGCGGGTATTTACAGAAGAGAGGACAGCGAGGTTGGTAAAAAGAGCGAAAAACCAGGTCCGGATGTCAGTGAGGAGACTGGCTCGTCAATACGGTACTTCAAAGAGTACGGTGTCGTTGGAATTGAAGAGGAAAGGGCAAAAATATCTAAAAAGACGTTACATCCAAGGCCAACTGTTACTTATACCACGGTGCTACCGTCGACTGAGGCGGGTGGATTTTGCGAATGAAAAACTCATTATCTTAGATGACGAAAATTATTTCACTTTGAGCAACACTGAAATGAAAGAAAATTATGGGTTTTATAAGAAGAACGTAGAGCAGTGCCCTTCCAATGTTAGGTGCAAACGTAAAGCAAAAATTCGCCGCTTAAATCCTCGTCTGAGGCGCAATTTCTTGCAAGGGGTATATCCCAACCTTTTATGTGAAGAGTAAGTGGCGAAGCTTTGAACAGGGCTATATTAATAATTTCCTATCTAAATTGCTCCAATTCATCAGTACATCATGCTGAAAACAATATCATGTTTTGGCCAGTTCTAGCCAGCCACTCTAGAGATACCCAAAAGTCCCGATAAATATTTTGTGCCACGACTTTTAGGACATACGTTATTAGAATATATTTTCCAGTAGTTACGAACAGCTACTGATGAAAGGTTAAATGTTCCCACCTGGTTGTTATCATTATCATATTTCTACTTGATATTACTATATGTTGATGTTATTATTGTTTTAATGTGGAAGCTAGGAAAGCTACAAACCCAACTAACAAATCGTCTAAATACAAGACCCAATCCTCATCTGGGCAGTCATCCAATATAAAATAGAAAATATATGCTTATATAGTAAGTAGCTATCTAAATAATATTAATGTCAATATAAATTTTGAAGCTATGTTTAACCAATTAATACAGCAAAATAGCATTGTCCTAAACATGTTAACAACTCGAGTTACCAAACTAAACTGATCAACGAAATAAACGTTACACTGCCAAATTTGCTCTGATTTTGGAACAGAATAAATCTGGATTGCCGCCGCCTATTTAGTTTCTGTTTGAAGTGTTAGCTATTACAATGTTTTGTCTGTCGGTCCTTGTTTGTACCAAGGATACATGTTTCATATAAAATTTCTACAGGGCGGAAAATAAAACAGTGCTAAATTTCTAAAATTTCGGCATCGTCCCATTTCAACAAAAATTTTTTTTTCTGGATTTCAACATGAATGTCATAAATTAGAACCTCATATCTCGAAACCCTTTTTGCGATTTTCGTTGATTTGCCTTATTTACACAGTGACCGCAAAAACATCCATTTTTGACCTTGCACTGATAACTTTTTTACTCGTGAACCGACTCTCAAAATCCAGGCCTCATGTTGAAGCTAAAACTGCAGTTACTAAAGCACGATAAAGGTAATCGACAGCATATCAATGCTGTTGGAAAGACTGGTGAGTCGTAGATTGGATATCAAAATATACCAAAATATCAATTCGGCTTCTAAGGGAAACACATTGCAGCAAGATAACAGTCCAGTTATCACTGGATTACTTAAAACATAAATAAACCTGCAGAAAATAAACAATACTATAATTGAGGCTTTCTTGATATTAGTTCCGGAAAAATCAATCAAATTCTTCCCCCAGCCTACGTCAAACTCTTGAAATTATACTTCATGGAATCATACAAGCAATGTAATGTATAAAACCAAGGTAAATGACTGTCTGGTACGTTCCAATTAGCCCAGGAATGCCTCAAGGCAGTATGATTGGGCCGCTACTATATGTACCTACCTACTGTATATATCAGCCTCAGATGTCACGCAAAATTATTTAAACACCTCCATAGATAGCTGAAGAACGGGAAGGTAAAAGTGAATGCAAGCAAATCGCTTATGTATCTTTCTGAATAATAAATAAACTATTGAAAATTTAAAAAAAATATAAAAGTTCAAATGTGAAATGATGTGGTTGTGGTTACGATATTGATAAACTAAATGACAATAAAGTACACACGACGCGATGTTTAACTTGGATGGTTGCTTTATGCGGCAATATTAAATTCATTGAATAAACTAAATAAATTGAATAAAATTACAAAAGGATATATTACTATGTCACCCTTTTGCACATAAAAATTTATATCATAAAAATGGGCTCTCTGACTATTATTTATAATATTATAATGTGGGCATTATATAAGAGTATCATTTTCACCCCCCATTTCATTCCATAATTCATATTCACCACATTACAAATGTTCCAACGGGACCTGTTATGACTGTGCTTTATATAATAAGTAAATGGTTTATTTGTCATATTCACGTGGGTCTCCTATATCTCTGACCTCTGAATTATAACCGCGTTTATATTTAGTATCTGGTTACATTATCAGCAAAACAGTTAGTTTGTGTAAATTAACGACACAAGGAAAGGCTCAATGTAATAAATTCTAGGAAACTCCCAGACATTTTAACCTCACGTTAATAGCTAAGATTTAAGAACATATTAGCCGGTATAAAATACTTCATTACTTCACTTGGTTACTCTATAATTTTTAACCAAAAAACAAAATCGACTTGCAAATATATTCTGAAAACTGCTCTAAAAAGTAGAAAATAATTACGTTATTCATCCTTACTTAGAATACAATCAATTTATTAGGCCAATAATATACAATTATTGATTTAGGTTTACAAACGTATAACGAAGAAGGTATACATCTCTAATTGTATTCGACTAGAAGTTTGAATTTATGTTTGTTTGTAATTGTGGTGTGGCTTTAGGCAGTTGTATTCAATTGTAAGTAAACACGTTAGTTAACCTTGGCTGGCACCGCCCAAAAATAACCATAATTGTATATTATTGACCTAATAAATTGATTGTATAAGTAGGAATAAATAACGTAATTATTTTATTATATTTTACTTTTTAGTGCAGTTTTTTAGAATATATTTTTTTGTTTTTTTGTAAAAGTATCTAATATTGTTAACGAACGAGGTCAAGTAGATGCTTTGTATACAGATTATGCCAGTAATCCATGCCAGTAAGGATTTAACTCAAATGAATTAACTTTTTTCAATCGTATTTAACTGGTAGATAGCAATTCGTATTATATAATGGATATAGTTCATCAAACTGCTTGGCTACTTTTGGAGTACCGCAAGGCTCAAATATTGAGCCTCTACTATTTTTATTATTAATTGCTCATATATTATCTGCATATATTATCTTCCTGTATTATCCTAGCACATCTTAACTTAACATATTTTTTTATTAATTTAATTCTATTAAATTAATTTTCTTACCATTTTCTTATTCAGTTTTGCCTACATTTCATTTTTTATTATTGATTTCTTGCTCAAGTATGGGAAGTCATACATATTTTGCTACTTTAAATTTTTTACTGTAAAGATAAATCTGATACTGGTAAATATTTCTTTCTATTGACGACACGACCTAGAAGCAATTACTCCTGTGACCAGGGTGTGCCGACCATTGCCATAGTTCCTGAAAGCCAGACTGGATACATCTCCTCAGCTGCACCCTCGTTGAGAAATCCCAGTTCTGCTGGTTCTTCTATCTTGCTGAGATAGCTTCATCTTAGGATCCTTGGCTATGTCCAATTCATACGAATAAACCTCCAGAAGTCTGCCAGGAAAGGTATAACATTGTGTCTTAAATATTTCGCAGGAATTGCCAGGTTTGTTGCTGTTTGACAACATACTTTGCCAGCATCAAAACATTTATCACTCCAATGCTTTGTAAATGTTAACTTTGAGCCCTTCAAGTTAAAATTGTCACATTTTCAATTAGTATTTTTATCTACCACTTAACCCTATATTTTTTAACAAACTCTGTTAACCTATACTATATGTACCAACTATCTATTTGTAATATATGTTTTTGAAAAAAACTGTGCCTAGTTTCATTGAGTGAAAGTCTGATTATGAGAATTTACAGCTGCACCTTATTGTTTTCTGTTTCTGCGGTCTTCCGTACCCTTTCAGTACTGTTAATCTGGCGTCCAAACATATTTTATCGATAATAATGTCAATTAGATATAAATAAAAGTAGAATCAAATGCAGTACCTTTCCACTTCTGTAACTCTGTGACTTCTCTACCTTGAGGATACATTCTAAGGGTATTTTAAGTGCTACGAGAGCCTCTAATTTACCAGCTAATATGTCCATTTTAACTTAAAGTAAATATCATTATTAGACCTAAATAATTTACTTAAACAGTTTAATATTTGTTATAAGTATAGAAACCTCATCGAACCGAATAAGAAACATAGCCATGAACAGTAAGCTGGGGGATAATCCATCCACTTTGAACAAGCTTTCCAACCACATCAAGAATATAGAGAAGGTGTGAACGGAGGAGAACCAATAGAGGAGAAAACTGAAGTTAACGGCAGAAGAATAACGGCAGTTAAAGAGTATGCATATACAGCTTTTTTATAACGCCAGCCGTTTGTTTTCTTCTTCAAAAAGATCTTTTAGGCACATTGTCATGATGTAATAACTAGAAGATTCTAAACGAGTTGATGTATGCGAGCATCATTTGCAGCATAAAATAGTCCACAAGGAACAATAGATGAAGGGCTGTTTAAAGAAATATAGCGGGATGGAACAAACTATGCACTAATTGTAATGATTTGTTAGGTGACTCTATTAACAAAAAAGAATTGTTTTGTCAAGCAAGAGCCACAGTAGATTGTACCGATGGCGACATCAGTTTAAATCATCATTATCGACTTATGACACCAAGCGATCATGAGTATGCAGACTCAAGAATACTTATCCATATGTTCTGACTGTCTTGTACAAACCATTGACAAGCATGTGTAACGCCGGTTACACACACGGCGGATTTTTCCACCGCGGACAATTTACCGTCACGTCGCGTCGCCACCGTTCCAACAGTAGTTAATAGCCCACTGAAGTAAATTGGAGCTTACACATTAAACGGAAACACGTTTTACCGTCATGGTCCAAGTAGCGGCCTATGTGATCAAATGTACGTTTACACACAGCGGGTTTTCTACCGTTTCGAGCTGTTTTGTTTGTGAGTAAAAACCTGGCGATGATGGAGATTTTACCGCCTTGTTTTGTGAGCGGCGACGATCTATTGTCTGCGGGGGAAAAATCCGGAGTGTGTGTAACCGGCGTAGGTAACCGGGAGGAGAAGTTTCTTGCGCTATTGGTCTTTCATAGGTTCACCGGACATATAAAATATCAACCCTCTTTCGGCCAAGCAATGAAGACACCGTTTACCTATAATACAATTATACTCATTACAATAACTGTAGTAGATTCCGAAAATATACAGCTAGTAGAATGTTTTCCCATTATCATGTACCATGATTCAAGTACCTTAAAAGAAATCAATGACACAGGCGGGAACTATTCTGTCAAATGTGTGGATATTGGAGGTATTGCCACCAACACCCATCATAGTGTGCATATTTTAGAAGATGGGATAAATTATAATAAGTAATTTATATGTGGTTTTAGTATCAAAAATTATGCTAATGACATATGGATGGAAACTCACAAAAAGTATATGTAATCCGGCATTTGATTATAAAATGCAAGCAGCCTGAAACCGTAGAGTTTACGAGCGGCACTAAATTTTTTATGGCAATAAGTTCCTTTTTATGAAGTGTGCCTAATTTGATTGCGTTTTAAAATATTTTCCTAGTGAAATGTTCTGTGCTACGGTAAACATTTTTCCTGGGAATTATGTGGTAATTTTCAGTGATGAAAGTAAGTAATTTTGTCTGTCTGATATTCGCTTAGCTTATTTATCAAGCCAAAGTAATTGGGCTAATTACTTTACTAATATTACTTCAATAATAAAGTCGGTAAATAAAACAAAACTAATATAATACCATGAATATAAAAAACAACTCAATAATAATCAATTGAATGCACAATATAATAATGACCTGAATATTTTAATTAGGTGAATACCGGAGGTAAATCAATAACAATAAATTTGAAATCAGGTACAATAGGAATATGTGGAATATAATTAATTATATTAATATAGTCTGTATAAAATATATACGAAGTTCAGCGCTACTCATGGGCGCAGGCATTTGTTTTATAGGGGGTCGAAAGTAAAAGGTTTGTATGCATATTTTAAACACAACAACTGATATTGAATAATTGTATACATTTTACACGAACTTTATAAATTATTTTGTTAACAGAAACAATCAGGTCACTACCAACCACCATTAATTTTGATAAAATATTTTATAATAAAATGGATTACTGACTACTTACTGATTGATTTATATATTTAAATATTAATATATTAAATGAAATGCAAATATAGTTACTCCGGTTAAGAAGAGGACTTCTAAGAATCCGATGTGGGCCACAATGGAAAAGTATAACATCGTAAATACTATAGTTTATAGCAGTGTACCAGTTTTAGACCGAATTGTGTTATTACATTTGAATTAAGTATCCTACAAATTTGGCAGACGCCATCTGTCGGCGAATTGATTTTGATCCCAACAGGTAAACATAGTTTTTCTTGCGACAATATACGAATATTTCCCAAATATTGAAAATCTTTTCCATTGTTGCCAACATCGGATTCTTAGAAGTCCTTTTCTTAAGTTTGAAACAAATAGAAATTAATCTAAATTAAAAGCAAATTAATCAAAATCAGTTGTACATATGTCCTTATGCATCTAGATGTAGTAAACATATAAAAAAACAATATAATGTTATTTCCCATTTTATATCACAAGCAAACATTTTTGCAATAGGTAAATGGTTTTATTTTGATATCCCTATTTTATGCTAGTTTTATTCACACCTTCGTTACGCAATTATTCACTGGGGCTTATGTAAAGATTTCAATGGGTGGTAATAAACAGTGGCGTTGTGTGTGCACGCAATAAGATATAAGCGACAGGTGACTGTTCGCATGTGACCCTAATGGTGATTATGGACTGATGGGGAAGAAACTGGTGCTCGTATATTATAGTACATATATAGTAAACTGCAGGGTTTATAGCATCACCTGTTTATATTAAATCAGTGCTAAATTGTATAGGCTGATTTCCATGCTGAATTATATTCATATAATCGAAGATAGTAGTCAATGCTGAATTTAATTTTTTATTCGATTTTACAGAACAGAACTTTATATTATTTGCTATTTGGTCCAGTAACCCCATATTGCACAGTTCTACTAGTCACACTAACATAATCAACAGTTACATATTAGCTTATATACACCTTCTGCTTGTAGTTAGCTTTGTCCTTGTTTTAACCATTAGGCCAGGAAACGAAGACCGAAAAACCCCCCCAAATCGGAAATAAATATTGGTGAGCGGATTATTGTTTTAAGTTGTAGGGTTGACCCTTAGGAGTCACATACTCACATAAGAGACCTCATGCGTCGGCAGGAGGGGGGTGGAAAAGCAGGTTTTTAGGCTTTTCATTATTATATCGATAACTAAGCGTCCTAACGAAAAGGTCAATCTATACAAAATTAAAGCAAACTAAAACTAGCCAAGTTGTCTACTAAAAAATGTCTAGTAATTTTTTAACTAGGAGCAGTAGTTAATGGTATATATGATACTTTGAAAATGCGAAAAGTATGAAAAACCATGTTTTTTCAAGTTTTTGGAATGTTAGCTAAACACTTGGTAAATTATGCGACCTGTACGTGACATACATCATCAATCACTATGGTGAACAGTACACCGTGGTATTTGATCACTGCGGTGATGCCCTCAGCACCAAAAGAGCTGAGCGACATAGGCGACATCTAAAAACCTCATACCTTGTGGGAAAATTTTTGGACTCGTAAAAATTCGGTTATAAGTCGGTAATCTATGATTCACACAAATACAAATATTTTCTTTACTAAAAGACTTAAAATAAATTACCCACGTTATTCCAGATTTATCATTGGCACTAAGGAAAGATACCCCTGGGAGTAATAAAGCGATCTTCGCAAGCCTTAAATAAATTGCAAATAACTTTATCATTATACATTTCGGAAAAATGTTTATTTTATTACCACAGCCCCTAGTAAATTTTAGCATCGTTGCATGAAAAGTTGGGGAACGTAATATTCGTTTGCGCTGAAGTTGCTGCAGCATTAAAATGGAATATAAGTCAAGATCAGCATCAGAGATTGCAAATAATTCAATTTCTAGTCGGCAGCCATTAGGCCATCTCTTAATGTCTTCTTATAAGAGATATGTTTAACAGTTACATTTTACATTTACGGTTAAATAACCAATTTACTCGCTAGGAATAATTGACTTTTCGAGAGCGACGTTAATCTAATTGCCTCCGAGAAACTCGAAGCGGTTTCAATTATGGTGCAGAATTTAAGTATAAGGGAACTAATATTACATTATTGCACTCTAAGGTACCTATTAAATTACACCCTTTAAATGTGTAAATGTGTAAGAAATAGTATACCTATAATGTAAACATAACATATATATATATATATATATATATATATATATATATATATATATATATATATATATATATATATATATATATATATATATATATATATATATATATATATATGTATATATTGATAATTATCAATATAAATATATACGGCACTTAATTAATTATTATAATAATTAATTAGTTACAACAACTTCGTATTCGTTGTCTCATGGGATATACATACAAGTATCTCAAGGCGTTCAGTTTTGTAGAGTTAGAGGCATAATTGTATGGATATCCGAGCCAGTGATTAATACTATGAGGAAGAAGCGGTTCAGGGATTATGGCAGTGCTTAGAAGAGTGTGCTAATCCTGTTTACATTTGGATGTTTCTACTAAGTGTATGTTGGGTTTAGAGATGTTTGCTCTCTTATAATATCAATGTCTACATATATGTAACAATAATTTCATTTATGACCGCTTTATTATCGAGCCTTTTTTACTTTTAATAGTGGTATTGTTACAAAAATAATGTTGCCTGCAGTTTTGGGTAATTATATTATTTGTTTGTGCTTTTCTACATTGCAACTTGAGGCATTGTATGAAAAGTAAGTAAAAAACATGACAGTCATATTCACATAGAAAATTCAATCGTTGATATGTAGAGAGACAAAACGCTAAAACTATTATAGTTTGTGGGGATAACAACTTTTTGGAAATAAATATTACAAAAAAAATTGCTATTTGATATAATCGAATCGATCGAATTATACGAGGTCGATTCTTAATAATTATGGAGACTGTTTTTGTTAGATCATGTGCGCAAATAGCGGAGTATCAGTAAGATATAAACGTCAACACAAACCTAGATTTTCATCGAAATAAAATGTTTAAATGAAAATTGTCAGACCTTAACAGAAGTCTCTTTTAATTTATAAAAAAATATAAATTTCCTAATACAAATTTTACTAATTTAGACGATTTATTTGAATATTTCCCAAAACCTATGCAGAAAGGGAGAACAAAAAAACTAATGTTTGGTATACTCAACAATAAAAAATTAATTCAGAAACACTAAATAAATTAAACATTCTCCAAAATCTAAAACCGAAAAATAATGAATTATGCGACCAATTACAGAAGAAAAAAGAACCTATACCTATAACCAAAATGTAAATGTAAAAAAGGTCATTATACAAATATAATCAATAACTTCGATAAAAAATCTAATGCCCCCATGGAAAATAGTAAATACATTATTAAAGAGAAACAAAAGTGTCCCAAAAATAAAACTTAATCATGAAAATAGTCTTATATCTGATGAAAGAGAGGGTACCAAATGTACTTGGGACTTAATTATTTTATTTCTGTTATAGATAAACAGATCAAAACTAATTTGGGCAAAAATATCTTGAATTCGTGTACATCACTGAAATCTACAAATAAATTACTAATCTTTCATCCAATAACTGCAAAGGCAAATAAAAAATTGACGTTTTGACAAAATCTAACTAACTAACTAACTAACTACTGATAACAGTGAATAAAAAAAAACATCCAATAATTGTATTACTACATCAGGCATTCCACAGTGATTTTACAGCATGCGGTAAGTCATGACCCTTCTAATTATTATGTCAGTGTGTCTCCATCAACGGGTTTCCTTCATTTGCTTTAGTTCTCCTGACATCTAAGGCTAAGTCGGAGATTTCTCTTCCGATTACCATGGCATCGTCAATCTTACTTATAAGATTTAATGTTAAACTTAAGCAAAATGATGCTCTGGATAAAGTTGCTTAGCCATACACGATTTCTGTAACACATATTTCTGAAATTAAACTGCAAATGCCATATTTTAATTAATATTTTAATATCCAGCGTGTCCTGAATTACAAATTTTAATCATGTATTTTACATCGAAAAATAATACTAGTTTGCTATATAAAATATATTCGAGAAATGCTTCGTTAAGAAAATACAAGATGTACAAGTTTGGTTCGCAAAAATAAAATTTATTAATTGTTACGAAAAGATTCGCGTTTTAGCGCATTTTAATTATATATCTTCTAACGCATATTTTATATTTCCTAATATAAACTAATGTAAGTAAAACAAAATTATAATAATATAAAATTCAATCCTCCATTATTATCATATTATATTATTATGAAACCAGCATTCCCCAGATAGACTACATATTCCATCACTGGCTTGATATTTCTCCTAATTTTCTACATCGAGAGTTCAAGCACACATTGGGTTAAACTAACTAGCATGATGGCTTGGCAATATACATAGCTAATATTTCTCATGAATTTCTAGAGTTCATTGTTAAAATCCATCTATCCACGCAGTTGAACATGAATATGTCATATTTTCTATGCATTTGTAGTCTTGGCTGGTGGCTATTTTTGGAGCTACCCCACGTGTTATACATCATTGGAAAGCCCTTTTTATTGCGCATATAGTAGAGCATAATTTTTGGAAATCGGTTGATATTTTAAAAAATATTCAATCTGCACACTAAAACTTACCACCGCCTCTAATTGAAAAACCGCATTTCTTTTCTTACCACAATAAAGACGTTGCTGAAATACGTCGCGCACATCTACAAAAGTTTCTTGCCTAATATCCCTGCACAAATTCCTTTGCTGCTTCACAAATCCGTCAAGGCCAAAGCATATTTGGAAGGGTACGTGATTCTATGCGTTGACCAACGGAAGCATGTATTGGAAATCATGTTATCCATTTTGAAGAATTATTGTAATATAAATTAGGTAAGTACTTATAATTTACTATATTTATTGGAGTCCTGGCAATTACAGAACCTCAGCTACAGATAATCTCTCCTACGGTTCCGTTTAGCCATTATATCACTATCTGTTCCCATGTTATCAGTTTTCGAAATAATTTACATGATAAAATATATTTAAAATGAAGAATATACCTATTCCCCTCTATAGTTGTAATCCATGATCAAAAATTGCTTGCATTAACTGCAATATTATGTATCAAAGTGTGCATGTCAGAGATTACTCAATTACGATAAGGGGGTTAAAAGGTTCTAAAAGTATATAAGCAAATTTGAAAATGCAGAGTGAAAAATGTTCAGATATCATGTTACAATGCATTTAACATATTACTCTAATATGCAGGTGAAAGCGGAGTAAACCTTCGAACTTATTACTTGGTTGATATATATCTGAAGTCGGTATAATCAGGGCCGTAACTAGACAAAAATTTACTAAAGGCAGCTCCAATTTTGGCGCTCCAGTATTTTTTCTTATTTAAATAAAACAGTATAAAATTATATAGTAAGATATATAATTATTGTTAAATTAAGTACAAAACCACAAAACGAAAACAACAAAAACATAACCTATGTATTCAGGTACCTATATGACTTGTAAAGTCAAAATAAAAAGTTAAAACGTTAACAGTAGCAATATCACAAAAACAAATAGGTACACAAAAATACAAACAACTCAAAAATAATATAAATACCAAAACTTGATTAAAAACGAACTTTTCGGGTTTTCTATAAATCAAAATCTAGTAGGTAGGTAATAGGTAAATTTAAAGAAATCGACCCCGTTACTGTTATTTCTATAGAAACTAAGGCTGAGTGGCTTAATTTTTCCTTGATCTTATTTAATTTTTAATAAGCTTTAATTTGGAAAAAGAGCGTTCAAAGTTGCACTTGTAACGGGTAAGGTTCAAAAAATTTGGATTGAAATTGAAAAATTTGAATATTCAGAAACTAAGTTGAATTTAATTAAGTTTTGGTATATTTCAAATATCGATAGCTTTTCCAAAGCAAAACGTTCTTTGGCTTGAAATGTAAAGCTTTTCGCTTCGTGTACAAATTCAACTACATCCAAATCGTTGGGATATTTAAAGCATAAATCCGTAATATGTGTTTTTAAAGTACTAATATCTATTTGGACAACGATGCCCGATCTAGAAACAAAAAATCTGACGAAATTTCATTTAGATTAGTAAGTATATCATTCATTTAATTCAAAACGTATGGAGTCCATTACTTGACAGAATATTCCCCTCAGGTTTACATCTGGTGTTATACTTGCGTCCGAACTAAGCTCTCCAGGATTTTTTTTTATTTTTCGTTTTCGAACCTGATGTTCCGCAGGGACATCACAGCGCTGGCAAATATCTTTGGCAACATTCTCGGCTTTTTCAAAACCATAATTTCGAAATTTTGTTATTTCTTCAAGTAACCTTTTAATGTGCCTACTTATTATATCTACTGTTATATCTTTTTTTTTGTAACAAGAGATTTATTTTATTTATCTTTTCGAAAAGTAGAGACCAAAATACTAAAAGAATGATAAAGTTAAATTTACTTAGATTTTTTAAACAATTTTTGGCGCCACTAACAGTGTCTTCGGAGTAAACGACTTCGGAGTAAAACGTCCTTAAATTATCGCTAAATTTGTATCGCTAAAACCTTTAAGGGTGACATTTAGAGTACTCTTTAGTCTATCCCACCTGATAGTTGAATGTACAAATAAATTAAAAAGATTTTGAATAGTACCAAAAAAGGTTATTATTTATGTACTCACTGATGCGCTGTGTAAAGCTACCAAATTCAAACTGTGTACAGAACTAGAACTAGAACAAATCTTGCACAAGGATTTTGTTGTACAATTCCAGCTTGTTTTTAGAGTGTTTGGCGCTCGGTGCCCTTCGTGCCTTTGTCGCCTATTCCTAGTTACGGCCCTGGGTGTAATTCAGGGATATAACATGATACGATTCATTTGTTTAATAATTAAAAACAGGTTTATTTTTATATAGCTAAAATATTAATTATATAGCGTTTTTGTTAGTTGTCTAGTAAAAATTATTTATTGTCACTATCTTTAGTATGTATGTAAAAGTGGAATCTACCAGAGGTTCCACTCACTCGAAGTAGGGCACGATCTACCTTAGAAAGCTCTTGAGTATCTGTCAGTTGACAGTCAGCCTAGAGGACTCTCTGAGCTCTCAAATATTATATAGTAAAACTAAAAATCGACCAGACTGAAACGTAAAAAAAAGTTCTCTCCAACGCCAAATGGTTCGATACACTCCTCTTAGTAAGTTGTAAAAAGTGTAATTTATTGAACAAAAATGGTCATATACATAATTATGGTAAAGTGAATAAATAGTTACCGAGATACGTAGGGGACAAAAATGATATAATTCCCCGGATCAGCAAATATAGCTGTGACGCAGAAAGAAATCGTACTTTTGTATGTGTCAATATGATGCCTACGCTTTAGCAACAACACCCTGATAGAATTTGCCATCAAGTGCAGCAATGGCTCAATGAGTGTAATACAATAAAATTGCTCAAATATTTAAAAAAAAATGTAACAAAAATGTTAATTGGGATCGAACAAGATGCGTAGTGAATGTGGCATTTAATATCTTGGACGAGACACACGTACAGCAAGAATAATTGGCTTATGAATATGAAATAGGTACGTAAGGAAACACTTCAGGCATGCAGCTAGCATATGATAGGACAAATTAGCAATATGTAGTTAATTAAGTGGTTCCGAAATCGTGAAACCATTTCATACGTAATAGATCAATTATATAACCGTCAAATACATAAACATGGAACATTAAGCAAATTACGAGCACTTATCCGAACATAAATCCAAGATAATATAATTAGAAACCTTCGAGCCATAAGAAGTCCGGCGTATTAGAGCCCGTATGCGGCTTCTCGTTCCTTACTGATCACACAAAAAAACCGTAACTCGATTGCTACGCGCGACCAGATAGACAACTCATCCCACATTTATGGGCTCATAGGTCCCCTTAACTGCTTGTATCGGGAGAATTTGTCGAGAATTGGGGAATGTAGGAATTGGCTGGATGTATGAAAGGTGATATATAATACTGGTTATAGAGTATTGGAAATGAAAATAAAGTAGGTAGCTGCTGTTTTACCACAAGCTACCAATTCGTCCTCTCTAAGATATGTTATATTGATTGGTGACGAACAAAGGAAAATGTTTTATTGGGTTACGGCTATTGAGTTATCGTGGGATGCAGACTTCCTCGTGGGTGGATTATTTGCAAAATCAACGTAATATTACGGATATAAGGAAGTTCCATTAGGCAAATAATATAAACGTTTTTTTCATATACCTACTTACATTAAATATATTATAACATATAAAGTGGAATGCCTAAATGTTATAGGTTATAACAACCTTTTTTAGCCTGTCTGGTTTTAACTTTTCTGCAAGTTATAGGAACAAATAATGTGTAGGCAATGATGAATACAATATTTTTTTAAAACTTAATAGTCCTCGGTCCCACTAAGAAGATATGGATGTAACAACTTAGGAAACTGCCTAAACACTATCCTCGATGCACAAGTTATAGATTAAATTACAATTTTTAATATTACACACAATAACAAGTTGAAATTATACAGAAATTACAGAAAAACACATCCACTATGGATTTATGCAAATTTCTTAATTACTATATTATTTTAGTTAACTAATTTAACTGGATATTTTTGAAGAAGAACTATATGCATGGCTGTCTAGCCTCAAGCTTATCTGTCTCAAGCTTATCTTATTTTTGCATAATTTAAAATGTCCATGTTTACTTTGTCATTACTTAAAATGTCATTCTTGGTTATTAGCTTACTTTTCTGCTTACACACTACACTTATTTAACTAATTAATTTTCTTGGGAGATATTTACAGGGGGCACGCGTAATGCGTGGTAATCACGTTAGGTTACATTTTGTTAATTTTTAATGTTATTTAAAAAAATTACATGGATTATTTACATATGGGAATGGCTCACTACTTTGTGACTTGTTTAAAACTACTAAGTAAACTTATATCACTACTTAATTGTCTTTGGAGATTATATACACACGGACACGCGAAGTCGCGTGATTGACACCATGGCCTACATTTTGTAGCTTCCTAAAGACTTATTTTCTGTAGCTAGGTAAGATCTCCCCGGAGAACAATAACATTTCCTGAAGTGTATATGTTTTCTGTTTGTTAAAACCATTTGACAACCAAACAAATTCTTCTAATAATTACTTTTTTCTTAATTTTAGTATTTTATATTTAGCTATGTTTATCACACTTTAAATAGAATTTAGAAATTTATTTAGAATTTAGAAATTTAATTTGGAGCTATTATTCACTTTTCATGCCCGCTACAGACTGTTAAAGATACCTGTTGGCATAAAAGATGATCAACTCACACTGACCTTTCTTGGAGATTGAAGCCTCGAACCCAAGTTTTAATCTGGATGCCAATGTTTTGACATATTTATATAATTATTCTTAGTTTAGTATTTCTAAGTTGTTCTAGTCTCTAATCTCTTATTATAATACGTTATGTTATATTTATAAGCATCATTAATTGATTTTCTTATTATTTATTTATTTTATTATAACGGATTTACTCCGCTGCCACGGGGACGCGGTTAGTCAATGACGATACCATTCGCTCCATCTCTGTTATGCTTACGCTTGTGTGCTTCAGCAGTTTCTCTCTCTGACGCATGCTATATAATATATTTAGATTTTACGGTATTTGTCTATTCATTTACAGTTGCTGTATGCTTGTTTTTAATTTACCTCAATATATATATATATATATATATATATATATATATATATATATATATATATAAATATATATATATATATATATATATATATATATATATATATATATATATATATATATATATATATATATATATATATATATATATATATATATATATATATATATATATATATATATATATATATATATATATATATATATATATATATATATATATATATATATATATATATATATATATATATATATATTATATATATATATATATATATATATATATATATATATATATATATATATATATATATATATATATATATATATATATATATATATATATATATATATATATATATATATATATATATATATATATATATATATATATATATATATATATATATATATATATATATATATATATATATATATATATATATATATATATATATATATATATATATATATATATATATATATATATATATATATATATATATATATATATATATATATATATATATATATATATATATATATATATATATATATATATATATATATATATATATATATATATATATATATATATATATTAGCTTTGAAATTCTTTGCTATTCATATTTATTTTGTGAAAAGTAATCTTGGGTTTGTATGTCTTCTGGATTTGTGTGTATGTCTTCTGGATAACTGTATGCCTAATGCTTTTATATATAATATGTTCAAATAGAACAAATATAAATAGTAGAGTAGGTTTGTGTATTCTAAGAATGAGTTCCGTCAAAAACTAATGTCATAAAACGTCACTGCAAGTGTTGATGTATTGGTAATTTAAATTCAAGTATGAATGATCAATGAAATAAATCGTATACTGCTCTGAAGATCCTCAAGAAAGGTGAAAGAACTTGTACAACTTCTAAGTGGTTCGTTTTCGTATGTATAATGATTCATTTCCGTATGTGTGTCCAGACATAGCACTGGTAAGTGTGTTTTCTTTCTTATTCGTCTATTTGCTTATTTCTATGTAATGAAATGCTACAAACCCAAGATTACTTTTCACAAAATAAATATGAATAGCAAAGAATTTCAAAGCTAATAAATATATCCAGGGTGAAAATTGGATTGTTTTCGAGAATTTTGGAAAAAACAATTAATACATACAACCAACAAATGATTTTAGTTTTGACTAAGCAAGCAATTTCTGTATCACTTACTCTTTGAATGCTTCAGAACTCTATTGTATATATAATTCAATATTTTCCCGCATATAGTTGGAAAAAGTAGTTGTTTTTCAATAGGTTCAACAAGATTTTATGCATTTTAAAGTTTAACATCTTCTGGATAACTGTATGCCTAATGCTTTTATATATAATATGTTCAAATAGAACAAATATAAATAGTAGACTAGGTTTGTGTATTCTAAGAATGAGTTCCGTCAAAAACTAATGTCATAAAACGTCACTGCAAGTGTTGGTGTATTGGTAATTTAAATTCAAGTATGAATGATCAATGAAATAAATCGTATACTGCTCTGAAGATCCTCAAGAAAGGTGAAAGAACTTGTATAACTTCTAAGTGGTTCGTTTTCGTATGTATAGTGATTTATTTCCGTATGTGTGTCCAGACATAGCACTGGTAAGTGTGTTTTCTTTCTTATTCGTCTATTTGCTTATTTCTATGTGAAATGCTACAAACCCAAGATTACTTTTCACAATATATATATATATATATATATATATATATATATATATATATATATATATATATATATATATATATATATATATATATATATATATATATATATATATATATATATATTGAGGCAAATCGTTTTATCATTTTATCGGTGGCTCTGATTAGAATTACAGAGGTCGAGGTGACTAAATGATATTCAATACCGAGTTCCAACCAACTTGTATTGTATAAACTTCGCCATCT
>CAXKVY010007381.1:0-25704 GCA_964058915.1 Tetropium fuscum | reverse complement strand
ATTTTAGTTCCTCCCTGACTTACATTGCCCACGTAGGTACATTCCCTCTGGGGGTTCCAACGAGGCTAGATAACTATATTAAGATATTATTATTGCCAAATCGAGTTACATATTAATTTGTTATTTTATATTCTTGTCGTATTGTATGTCGTATTGTATTGAATGATTGTATGAATAATGACGTTTCATTACGCGTGCCAACATATTTTTAACCGCCGATTATGTGTTAATAAAAAAAATTAAATATACATGGAATGTAAATTAAACTGTTTATATATTTTATGTTTGCATTTATTTTTACTAAGAACATACTAATCTAATTAGTATGGTTATCGTACGATCAACAATATCTGGATATATTAAAACCATTTTGTCACTTTGCCATAAGAAAAATGCCAGTCACGTGATTATCTGAGAAACGAAAACCAATAAAGACATGTGACAGACAAAAAATTATCCTCATGTGACAGACAAAAAAGATGAGCCTCTTAAAACGACAAAAGCCGACATGACGACGACAAAAGTCAATATCAAAAACTTTTTTTTAAGATTTGAGAAAAAAATTTGCAAAAGAGGGAAAGCTATTTTAGTTGGAAATTGTTTGACTTGTGTTATTCATATTTATGTTTGCTATACAAGGTCGGTGAAGGGTGTGAAGTTCTACCGGGCACGTAGATATTACAAAATGGTTTAACTTGATTTACATCTCTAAATGGAATTCAAACATGTGCTTTCTCAAACAGCATTAACAAATACACAAAAAACATTTTTCCGACAGTTATTTGGAAATATTTGTGAACTTCTATTACTTATCTTGCATAAATATACAATTTGCTTCTAATATAATGAGTGTTTGGAATTGCAACAGTAAAACTTCAAGTTATATATGATATGTATCTACATTTTATGAATATCTAATTATGAAGTACGTCTGTTATTTTCCTAGGAATA
The DNA here is from genome assembly GCA_964058915.1 of Tetropium fuscum. Lineage (NCBI taxonomy): Eukaryota > Metazoa > Arthropoda > Insecta > Coleoptera > Cerambycidae > Tetropium > Tetropium fuscum. The sequence goes on along the minus strand of CAXKVY010007381.1, from coordinate 24,753 downwards.
TAATTATTACGCTACAGATAAATGTTTCCAACAATAATTCATGTTTTCAACAACAATTCATTTTGGTATGTGGTAAGTATGTGGCAAGCGCAATTACACATTATTTGTAAGTACCTATTTACGTAGGTATACAGTAAATTATCATTTCCGAAACTATACCATAGATGTTTTTAACTTGATGCTTGAATACGTGTACAACTGCATATGTAAGCCATGAGATGTCCTGTGTAAATATAATAAACGTACGTATATTGTAAACTATAAAATAAACAGTGAGTACCAATTTTATATAACAAAAACTATAATAAAATTAGTGTTGCAATAAACATTATTTTCTGAATAGTATATTTATTTGTTTTGCAATCAGTTTTTAAAACTGGACTTCTCAAGTACCCCCGTTTTTAACCTTACACAATTATATGAATTCAATCAATATTATATCTCTATCAATTAATATTTAGAAATATGTCAATATAAATATGGAATTAGGTTCGTAAATCCGTGAATATATTAGCCTTTTGTGAGTATAATAGTACAAATTAAATAGCTAGTGTGACTAATAATAATAAAAGCAAAATAACTGTACCTAAGTATTTAATTCAAAAAAGCAACTAGTCACTCCTTGGTTACTGGGGTCATTTTTTCAACAATGGCAGCCGAAAGTAAATGGAAAAAGAAGAGACCCGTATTTTTTATTTTTTTCTTTAGTTTCAAAACAAGCTGTAAAAAAAACATGTCATCATTAAGCGCAAATTGAAATAGTGCGGCAAATGTAGTGATTTTTTGTATTTTGTCTGTAAGTAGTGTAAGTTCGCGGCCGCGACGCCGCACTGCTTCCGGTCGGCCATTGCTGTTGATCAAACTGCAATTAAAGACATCTCTTAATATTGCATATTATTTCTTATATCAGAAATTAAGGAAATAATGTACTTGTTGAATATTTAATTGCCCACTTTTTTCTATAGAGGGAAAATACCGCATTTTCCAATTATAGTTTGCATTTCAGTCACCTCACTTGCCTCATTTAACTGCCTTACATAACTGCCGATCCAGTGGTTTAAGTGTTTGAGAATTGAAACAGAAAGCCAAGATACTTACGACCTATGAAACGAAGTGGGAAGGAACATTCGAAATATTTGTTTTTATTAGTAATCAAGACATGAGTTGTCGGACACATCGTCGATCATCTGAAGAACTGCATTTTCCATATACATTTTGAATATTCATAAAGCTTCAATGGTAAAATGTGGTGACCTAAAGGCGAGCCTAACATATGTGTGGATTCGCGATAGACAGGGCCGCACCATAGGCATATGTTTCTGCCGCCCTCGTAAATAATTTAAAATTTAAATCAATATAACAGTATTATAATAAAAATAAATATTATATTTTAAAGACTTTCTTCTTGGACTTTTCTTCAGAATCATTTATAACTTACATTTTTTGTTATGTCGCATTCCAAAAGAGACAAAATGGATAAAAATCATTAAGACGTGCTTGCTTCATGGTCCATCAAAAATTGTTTTTAATCATTGACAGTTTAGAAAATAATCTCTCACATGACGTATTAGCAACTGGAATTACCAAATAAATTCGTAATGCGATGTCAGCATTTGGAAATATTTCTTCTAAACCACTTTCTCTCAAATACTTGCAAATTTCCAGTGGAGATTTAATTTTGTTCCCTAAATGGGCTTTTAAATGCATGAAGGAAGGATCTATATCTTTTTCGTAAATATTTCTTTTAGTATTTATTTATTTTCAGTGTGTCTTTTAATGTGCATTCTTTTATTTGGTTTTTATTTATCATCACTTTTTATTATAATTATTTAGTATTTTTTACCGCCTCCTAAAAACCTTTCTCGCCTAATGGATAAATGGGCTCTGACGATAGACAAGGAAGCGAACATCCATTATTATTTTTCACGTTATGATCGAGCTTTGATCAGCTTCTGTAGAACATTTAACCTAATTCATCTGGTATTTAAAAAAAACAGAATTTTGGTAATACGTGATTAGCTGGTATACAAAATTATATCAAGTATGAATGATAATAATAATAATGAAGAATCGAATTTGTCTAGACGTTATCCCACAATTCTCTTCCAGGTGGGGCACCTCTCTCTAAGTGTTATTTACTTCACATGTCACTTCTTCGGAGTACTATAAACAAGTTGTTTATGATTATATTTGAACGATGTTATTCACATAAACCGAGATACACAAGACGATACACAAGATCAGCAACTAAATTATAATTTCAATAATAGTCTCTATAATGTAATTTAAAATTTCCCTTTACTATGTAAAGATGGTAGTAGTTAAACCGCTATCACCTCGAGTATTTATCACCTCGAGTCACTTTATTTTGGAGAGACCCGTGTATAAATACGAAAATAAATTTTAAGAGAACATGTTTTCTTCAATTGCTATATGTGTACCTAAGGCAGCTATTTGTTCCATCTATATCATATGGAATTAATAGGAGCAGAATGTAAGATAAAATCATTATAAACCATTTTTGGAGTAGAAAGGGATCTAGTATAGAACTAAGAATATATTTTATTTATTTATTTGTTTATTTATATTATATTTATGGTTGACGACCATTTCATTTTGTCTATATCAAAGATATGAGCAACAAATTTCAGCATCCGTGATTAAGTTTGTGAATCGGTGCGCATACAAGTAAAATCCTTTATAGTAAACATATAAAGAACCGCAGTCGTAAGAGTGATTCTTGTTTTAATTGATATTCATGTGTATTATCCTCCATTTGAAACAATTCAATATATGTAATATTACAATATGTAATAATAATTAATATTATTGTAGATAGCTAGTAACAACTAAACTAAGAAAAAACTGAATCTATTAAGGTTGCAGTCAGCTGCCATTGAAAGCTAATATGTGCGGACTTTATACTCTTATCACAACACGAAGGAATTTGAGATGGGAGATCACAAATAACTTACAATATGAGGAAGTGGAAGATCAAATACCTTCACGATGTCTACACTAATGACATGTACAGAAAAATATAAAATTCTCCGAAATCTGAATACGTCATGCGGTCATGAAGATTATAGTTATTAATATATAATTGATATACACTTTTCTGTTTATATATCATTAAAAATCGATTTTTATTTCTGTAAGTTAAATAACTATCCCTGTATATATAAACCTTTTCATATTATTTTCAACAATATCAAAGATTCCTTTCCAGTATTTATATCGCTAACTGTACAGTTTCTAACAGACTTAATGTCATTGAATTTATGTTAAAAATTATTTTGCATGAAAAATAATTACTATTTTATTTATAATCTCGTTCATAAATTCATAATAGGTGTCATCTATTTTTAGACATAGGATCATAATTATGTTTGATTATTATTTCTGATGTGATAAGAACAAGCGCAAGAATAACCTGAATGTTGTACTTAAAAAACATGAATGTTATATTTCGATTACATAATTTTTTGATGACCCAGGCCGGAGACCTATGATAATATAGCAAAACTTCGTATATGAGCAAAGTTAAAAGAATATAATATTCTTTTAACTGTGGTATGAGCTACAGTTAGCAAAACTAACCAAAAAAACTAGTGAAACGCATTACTTATATAAAATGTGAACAATTTATTACTCATTTTCATTAAATAAATAGAGAAAATACGCAATAACCTCACAGTAAATAAATTAATAGTATTTTTTTTAACCAGCTTTTATTTGAATGCTCTAAAAAGAGGAAAATAAACCTTAAATTAAATTAAACCCGCCAATTTATTACATTCCACAATTTATATGATATACTTGTCACGAGATTTACCTATTTTATGAAAAACATTATTTTTTTCTTAGAATTAGTATTCTTGTTTATATACACAGGCAAACCTCACGACAGGCTTTTATATCATATAAATTGTGTAATGTAATAATTCGATGGGTTTAATTAAATTTAAAGTATATATTCTTCTGTTTAGAGCATCAAATAAAAGCATGTTTTTAAAAATGTTTTTTACTATTAATTTATTTTTTATTTTTTAGTTATCGCTGGACATGTTTCTAAGTCTGTTCATTTCATTTAATGCGTCGTTCTTGCATGGTCGTTTGCCTGTTAATTTAGTACAGTCTAGTTCTTCAATAAGGAGGCCTTCTAGATTTGACTCTACTTAACTCTACACAATGAAACACGATTCCGGGTTTGATTTTAGAGCTTTCCTTCTCTTAGACAGATTGTAAACCAATGCCAAACCATCTCGCCAAATTCATAGTATGAAGCCAGCCAAGGCGTACCTTTCAATTTCAGTTGCAAGATTTGACCTGAACAATTCGACCACAAAATCGTAATCGGGACCTCTAAAACCCCGGGAAAACAACTTTTCAGACGGATTGGAGCAACTAAGTTTTTGATCGCCATCTTAGATCTGCCATCTTGAATTTTCTTGAAACTCTTTCATTCATACCCAAATCATGAAAGTGCATAAAAAATAACTAGTCCGTCATCTTAGGCGGTCATTCAGTTGCAAGATTTGACTCGAGCAAACATACATGCATATATACATACCAGTACCTACATAGCAAGTTAAATAAAAGCTTGTCAAAATGTACGCTTCTATAGCATGAGTCTATATTATAAATCTCCATTCTTTGGCACAATTTGAATTGAAGAAAACCTGTTTTCTTAAAATTAATTTTCGCATTTATATACGGGTCTTTCCAAAATAAAGGGACTCGAGTATGATAAAAGGATGGCGGTTTAAATATTACCATCTTTACATAATGAAAGTAAATTTCAAATTACATTATAGAGACCATTATTGAAATTATAATTACTAGTTACTGCCTGTCGGTGTATCGTCTTGTGCCTTTTAAATATCAAATTCATAGTTTATACCTCGGTTTATGTGGATAACATCGTTCAAGTTTAAACATAAACAACTTGTTTATAGTACTCCGAAGAAGTTACATATCAAGTAAATAACACTTAGATAGAGGTGACCCCACTTAGAAGAGGATTGTGGTATAGCGTCCAGACTGGTACTAATTCCATTCTTCCTGGCTTAATCTTAGGTGTGGGAATTCAGACGGCTAATTATAGAAAATAACAAAACAATTAATAAGAATAATTAATATAAAATAATAAATTAATTTTCTGATTCTCATGAACTATATTTAGTACATAAACATAGTGATTGACACTATCATTATCAATTATATTTGATATAACTTTTTACACCAGCGCATTATCACGTATTATCAAAATATTATTTTTCTGAAAAATTCAAGATAAATTACGTTAAGGGTTAAAGTTAAATGTTAAGGCGTGAATAAAAAAAGAAAATGATAGGAAAAACGGCTGAAAGCATCTGTTGAACTACATTGTTGGTTGTATATTTTTGTAATATATATATTGTAGTCGAAGCTAACCTCTCGGCATAATGAATAAAATATCAGGGAATTTCGATTTCATGAAAGATGGCAAATTATTTTTAAAAAATTTATAGGAAACAATTATTTATTTTTGTATCGAACAGGTTGATCCCCCTCTAGGAAATGTTGATGTTGGCTTGTTGTATATCTCACGATATACAACAATATGTTAAGATCGCCTAAGGTTGGGTCACCACATCCTACCACTGAAGCTTTATGAATATTCGAAATGTATATTATATGGAAAATGCAGTTCTTCAGATTCTGAATGATGTATCCGACGACTCCATGAGTCTTTACTCCGGTCAATTTAGACATTCAAAAGTACATAAATTCACAACAAGCTGAAAATGAGTATTATTGTTCAAAACATGATTAAAAATAAGATTTCAAAATTACCCGTCGTTCCCATTCGTGGAAAAAAATTTACTCAAGGTCAAAGGTCAAAAAAATATTTTTTTCTACGATTTTCACCGAAACGGTAAGTTTTATCATAAAATTACCTCAGACAAAAATTGTAAATCATAAAATTATGTATAAAAAAGGTATCAATACTTTATTTCCTAGGAGCCACCGTTTCTGAGATATAACGATTCATAAAGTTGTAATCGTCATAATATGCACACGTTTCCACGCCACCACTGAGGTAGTGTACTTAGCGCGTTTTTTTTAACGTGGTTTCCCCAGTAGGCCTATTCCATAGGTCTGTTGTGATTCTTTTCAATTTGACACTATTACATAATAGATATTAGCTAGGGTTGATAACAGCGATGGAAATTTAAAAAATAGAGAATTAGAGACATTTACTCGTCTGATTCATAATATTCGAATACTTCGTCTTGGGGTTGTTCTTCTTCTTCTTCTTCGTCCTAGGTGCAAGTGAATTGCATCAATAGCGATGTATAGCATGTCTCCTCGTTGGATTAGAACATGACCGGCCTTCACAATTTGTACAAAATTGTACATGCCAGAGAACAAAACAGCCCAACTTTTTGCAACCGTATTTAGCACTGCACCCCTTTTTACAGTTGCAAAAAATGGTGTTTAGACTATTTAGCAGTTTTTCCGGCGCAGGCGGGAGTAAAGTCTGAATTGGTTCTAATGTATTATCGACCAACTTCCAACCCCAGTCTTTTGAGTCTAGTTGATAACCAAGCCACACTTGAACTTGGTAATATACCCGAAAAAGATGTTGATGAGCAGCACCTGAAGTTAGAGGAAGACAAGCTAATGCACTTGTTTTTTATTTCGGGTGTTTTTAACGAAACATGCATATCGATACTTATCTAAGCAGGTAATTTTTTTAGGAGCACATTAAACTAAATCTTGTTGTTCAAACATTTTAAAGACTGTTGTTTTTCCCCTCCTGTAAAATGCAGACGTCGTATCACAGCCAAGTGATACTATTTTTACACGATAAGCGTGTAAAAATAGTACATGATTTTGACATTTTGCAAAAGTAGATAAACTTTTTGATGAATATATTTCTGTTTGAAGTTGAGCTTTTCCTGGTTTTAAGAAGAAAATAGTTTTTTCAGTTGGAGTTCGAGCAGTAAGTAATACGAGTAAGTCTACATCTTCACCAACAACAATAGTTGTTTTTGTCAAATCAAATTGTTCTATTGCTGTTTCAATAATCAGTACATCGGCATCGTTATTAGCTTGTTTAAGCAATATATTTTCAGCAGTAAACTTTTCTTTCAACATTGAAATGATTCGCGACTTGTGGGTATTTGCAAGAAATTTCTGTTGACTGGTCTGTTGACTGAACTGTCATAAGTTCATCAAATAAAATATCGGAAGACGATGTGGCTAAAGTTCGACGACGTTGTTATGCAGCGTTGTTAATATTTCTGGTGTAATCGTTATAACTCTGAATAACGTTGAATGTTTCTTCGCTATCCGACACAATACGATGTATTAGTAAGAGTCTTCCGTCAATGATGTATGTCGCATATGTATATTTTATAATTTAAGTGTAAGTTACAATCACCGATAGAAAAATATTTTTACTTTATTACAGCTTCAAAGATGTATTTGCATATACGTGGCGTACTTATGCATATTATGACGATTACAACTTTATGAATCGTTATATCTCAGAAACGGTGGCTCCTAGGAAATAAAGTATTGATACCTTCTTTATACATAATTTTATGATTTACAATTTTTGTCTGAGGTAATTTTATGATAAAACTTACCGTTTCGGTGAAAATCGTAAAAAATCAATTTTTTTGACCTTTGACCTTGAGTAATTTTTTTTCCACAAACGGGAACGACGGGGAATTTTGATATCTTATTTTTAATTATGTTTTGAACAATATTACTCATTTTCAGCTTGTTGTGAATTTATGTAGCTTCACTCTCATTTTTTGGTCTAATTTGACCGGACTAGGTACTTGACTAAAAACAGAAATATATTTCCAATTCTTTGCATAGGTAGGTATTTTGGTTTTCTATTTGTCGTCAATCACTTCTACCACTGGATCGGCAGATAAGGTAGTTAAATGAAGTAAGTGATGTGATTAAAATGCATTAAATAGTAATAGGAAAATTAAACAAGGAGTGACTAGGTGCTTTTTTAAACAAACTACTTAGGTACAGTTATTTTGATATTACTAACTCACACTGGCTATTTGCTTTATATATACTATTATAGTCACAAAAGGATAATATATGTGCCCGGATTCACGAAGCTAATTCCGTATTTATATTAACATATTTCTGAATATAATATAAAATTAATTGAATAGAGATATAACACATATTAAACTCAGATAATTGTGTCAGGTTAAAAACCATGGTACTTGAGAAGTCCACTTTTAATAACTGATTGTCAAACAAATAAATATTGCAACAATACTTAACTCAACAGTCACAGTTTATTTTCTCGTGTACAATATTTCTATATAGGTACGTACGTTTAATATGTTTACTCAGGTCATGTCATGGTTTATAGTATCCGCTAGAAACAATTCAGATTCATATAAAAACTATTCGTATAAAAATATACCGCCAGTACTAATTTCAAATAGCAGCCAGTCAGATTCCCTTTGTTTTCGCATTTCACAAAATAATTTTTTAACATAATTTACATCTGTCCGATTCCTCTGCCAAATTGATAACAATTCTTTCACCATCATTGATAAGAGTTTATTCTAGTTTTCTATATTCTTCTTCATACTTACTTACTTTTACAAGTGCCTTCTATCAGTCTTCTTTTGAAATATTTAAAAAATCTTTTTTAATAAGTTATAAGATCCCTCTTAAGATCCACAAATTTTTTATCGAATTTTAGGAACACATTTTTCTACGAACTCTCATTTTTAATTGTGACCACATAAGTTCGATTGGATTGAAAATACAGTGAGACGGTGGTAACCTTAAAACAGTATGGCTTTTTTTTCTATATTGTCAATCGCATACTGATTTTCCCATTGTCTAGTATTAAGTACCAACAATTGCTTTTTGGTATATGACTTCGAAATCTAGGTGATTTTTAAGAAGACATACTTGAATTACCTGTCTTTTAGAGGACATACTGGGTATTATGGGATCTTGCCATGAATGGTACATTATCTAATACAATCACACTTTCAGGATTTATGTTTGGAATTAAATATTTTTCAAACTATTCCCCAATGCAAAATGACCATACGGGATTCTCTGCTTGGAGATGCATCTTTTAGCTGATATATTATGCTAGACTCATCAGTCCAATCTTTTTTTTCGCAGTATCGTGGATGTCATACCAGGTTTCGTCCAAATAATAAATATGTTTTCCCTTATCTCTAAATTCTTTTATTTTCTCTAAATATTCTATTCGCCAATTTACGATTCTTTGACTTTCCATTACGACAGCACGCTATTTAACAACTTTAATTTTTTTTTTAACCCAATTTTTTAAGCCTCCGTCATAAAGTGTTTTAGTAACAAGGTGTTTGAAGCTCTGTAAGTTTCTTTAAAATTGTTTCTATGGTGGGAACTTGTTTTTATATTTTTCCCAAATTAAATTTCTTAAAATTTTGCATGTGGCCAAGTCCAAATCTCTGGATATTCCTGCATCAGATCCCTTTCTTCTTGTTTTCTTTCATTTCTTTACAAGCTGACAGAAAGTACTGTATGGAACATCTGTTAGCTTTGAAACTTTTCTCAGCACTGTAGATTTGCTATTTCCTATGTGCATAGGATCTTGTTTTAAGTTGTTGTACACATTTAGACAACTTTGTTTTGCTTGGTAGTCAAAAAATAAATGTTTTTGTTTTTGTAAAGTTTCTTTTTCTAAATCCTCACCTAAATCTGAATCGTCGGATTCAACGTGGGTTCTACCAAATTCATAGCGGGAATTTCAATATCATGATCCACATTTTCACAATAATTCTTCTCCAATGGCCACGAAACAGTAGAATTATTCTCCCACTGTAGAAACATTGTTTACTATATTCTATAACAAGTGTCTGGTAAACTAAAGCACGAAATAGTTAATTTAGCGTGTGGTTCCTACTATATTTACTCTCTTCAGAAAAACCAAGTCCGACCCTGCCTCGGTTTTTACTTATGGCGAGGCAATAATCCGATGCCTTTTATACGAACTTTTAAGACTTTTTCCTTAAACGACTTTTTCTACGAATCTGAATTATTTCTGACGGGTACCATACATCTACAGTTGTAGACGTAGTCAAGCATCAAATTAAAAACTATATATGGTAAAGTTCCGGAAATGAAAATTTACTGTACGCTTGCCACATACAGACCACATACCAAAATGAATTATTGTTGAAAACATGAATTATTGTTGGGGAAATTATATCTCTCAACTCAAGACTCATTTGGTTCTGGTAATTCCCTTTTCCTTGGGATACGCATCTAGAGGCAGTAGGAACATTTTGATAATACTTGCCTTCTTATACTACGTTTTATGTGTGTTTAGCTTTAACAATAAAAATATGGAATAATCAGCTCGATATATTTATCATTTAGCCAGAACTCGTTTTCGTTCTAAGATATAAAAAATATTATATGATAATTAAAACGTATAATTCAATAAATATGAGAATTTAAAAATTATGTATTAACCTGTTTGGTAAAAAATATGATAATATATTTGGCAGGTGTGCAGCAAAATATATTTAAAATTTCGCACAATCGTGTATGCTTATATTTGTCACCAGTTGTTATAACGTTTGAATAAAACGTTTCTATAAGTTTTTTAAAATGTTTGTCGACCGGTTTCGCATTATTTATCTTCAAGGCCCTAAATGGAATACTCCCAGTAATTGACTGGTAAAATACGGTATGTACTTTTATTACAGTGCACCTCGTACGAACATGAGATACACCTACTTTAATACATTATTAGACGTTTATATATATATATATATATATATATATATATATATATATATATATATATATATATATATATATATATATATATATATATATATATATATATATATATATATATATATATATATATATGCGGATTTAATAAGGCGACCAGATGTTTATGTAAATATAGTAACGAACTGCACTGTTCTTTGTAAACCAGTTTATACTGGTTTTGTTACGGTGATTTAATTATCTCGTTGCTCGTTGACCTTAGCATACTCTCACTTGCTGGGTCATTGTCAAGTTGATTTCTACAATTTTTTTATAGACATTATAGACAAAATTTGTATCGCTATGCTTAATATATCATTAGCTTAATCCACAAACGAGCAAATTATGAATAGTTTTAAAGATTAATTCAAGCTGGCATTCATAATGTTTTTTAAATAGAAATAAAATAAATAAAGGAGAGAAATTTTTGGTACCGTCGTCAAATTTTAAACAAAAATGTTCGTCCGTCTGTCCGATGCCGCGTTTTTTTGAACACGCTCTCAAGAACTAAATGCTCAAACAACGTAAGATTTGCAAATGGTAAGATCGAAGAAGAAATCCTTATTGGATAGAGTAAGAACCCTATTGTTTTTTAGCGATATCCAATAATAAATGTCACACAGTGGCGTCCCAAAAATATCAATATAATATATATATATATATATATATATATATATATATATATATATATATATATATATATATATATATATATATATATATATATATATATATATATATATATATATATATATATATATATTTTGTGAAAAGTAATCTTGGGTTTGTAGCATTTCATTACATAGAGAAATAAGCAAATAGACGAATAAGAAGGAAGACACACTTACCAGTGCTATATCTGGACATACATACGGAAACGTACCACTGTACACACGGAAACGAACCATTTAGAAGTTGTACAAGTTCTTTCACCTTTATTGAGGATCTTCAGAGCAGTATACGATTTATTTCATTGATCATTTATACTTGAATTTAAAATATTAATACTCCAACACTTGCAGTGACGTTTTATGACATTAGTTTTTGAAGGAACTCAAATTCTTAGAATACACAAACCTAGTCTACTATTTATATTTGTTCTATTTGAACATATTATATATAAAAGCATTAGGCATACAGTTATCCAGAAGATGTTAAACTTTAAAATGCATAAAATCTTGTTGAACCTATTGAAAAACAACTACTTTTTCTACTACGCATTTTTCAACTAAATGCGTAAACAACGTAAAATTTGCAAATGGTAAGATCGAAAAAGAAATCCTTTTGGATAGAGTAAGAACCCTATTGTTTTTTTAGCGAAATCCAATAATAAATGTCAAACCGTAGCGTCCCATAATATTCATGAGGACAGATCTAAGTTGGTTAACATTTTTCCTATTTTCCTTAAATTCCTTGATCGCGTATATTGAAATAAATATTCAAGATTGCGGCTCCAACATGGCCCTCGATTTTTTCTAGTTATTGTCCGATGTGATTCTAAATATGTATCTCCGGGTTTTTTCGTTAGCAGATCACGATTTTTTCATCAGAACAAATATTCAAGATGACTTTTGTGGTTTAAATGAACTTTAAAGTCGAATTGAATCGATTTTTTTAATGTAGCAGATCATGTATTTTTTTGAACAAATATTGGTGGGTAAATACACTGAATGCCATTATATGTGGATTATATATTATGTATATCTAATACCTAATACGTATCTAACATACATTCGTAAATCCTTATCCCAACCTAATGTATATAAATTATTGTATTTAATGTAATTAATAATAAATGTATAAATAAATTAGTAAATATATATTATAATAGTATATATGTTGATCGGAATATAATGTGCATTTTATAAACATACGTAACACAATATGTGTTTTATATTTTATATCATCAGGTGTTTCAAACAATTTGGTCAATAAAAAATTAAGAATGGATAGACTTATATATCTGAATCGCAGGTCTCATCTTTCGCCAATTAAATGTTCAACAGGTTTTGTGAATCTTAATTCCCAGCAACAAACTGTTTCTGGGTAAGATGTTACAGACAAGTTGTCGCGTTTGAATTTTTTTTTTGTAAATTAAATTCAAAATTTATATAGGTAACCGTACAAAGCAATATTATTAGCATAACCGTTGGCATAACAAATAGATTGCATAAATATTCAGTGCATCTAATAGATACTAATTGGTGGGATTTTCATATTAATAAGGTAGTTAACTCAGATATCTGCATAGGAATAAAATACCTTAATTATGTTATTTGCCGACTACTGTTGTAAGAGCACAGTATATTATAAGGATACAGACGAAAGTTAACATTTTAACCCTGATTAACTTTAATACGTAATAAAAACTAATAAAATAAATATGAGTAAACATATAAAGATTAACAAATCAAAGAGAACGATGTATGCGAATATTATACACATAGGATACTTAACACTAAATAGAACAAGAGCAACAAAAAACTGGTGTACAAAAAACTGCAATATCTTATATTGAACAAAAAAATTAAAGTAACTAGAAATTACATTGAGCAATGCCAAATCTCGACCACCTGCAAGGCCGCAGCTCTAATTTTAGTATGTTTAATTTTAGGAAATAACAGATGAAAAATACATATCAAACAATTATAATAAAAATATTTTATTATTTTAAATTTATATTTAAATATTTTATTTATTTTATTAAAAAATTTATATATTGATTAGATTACTAAACTGTAATTAACAAAAAAACTTACTTATTATCTATTAATCTATAATATGAACCCAAATTGTTATTAATTAATGATAAAGCTTTTACAAACGATTACCTAAGTATAGTTTGTAACATCGAAATATGAGACATAAACACCGGAGCAAAAAACTGTAGTATCATTGGCATTCATTCGTATGCCAGCTGTGCTAATACCATCGAACGTTTTGGAGTAAAGTGGGGTCAACAATAGTTATTGAAATAGAAGTAATACAGTTATTCTTTAATTTAGTGTATTATTTTAATGGGTTTTGTGTTAAAATTGATTAGTTATTAGTATTTCTATCAAAACATAACAACTTGTTGTAAGAAAGCGCCTTTATAGTGACGATTTTAGCTTGCTGTAGGAAAAGTTATACTGCCCCGATCTCCCATTGCGGCAATTGCGGGTATCCTTTGAAAAATTTTTATGTCTCATATTTCTATGTTTCAAATAATAGCTTTATATCTTCATGCACAATTCCAAACCTCAATTACCACTGCTATTCACTTTATGTTGAAACCATCCATACTACTCATACGACTCTGTATCTCCTCCAGTCTCGAACTATACACAAATACTGCTCCTTTATACTACAGCTTTATCTTCTGTACTCACTCTTTATCTTCAGTTCCTCTCCTCAGGTAACCTAACACCCTCCTACCAAAGATGCAACGATTTCTCAGCCACTTCTTTCCGAAACTATCCGCTTCTCAAAATTTCTTCGATGTTCCTTTTTATCTATCTTATAACTGTCTGCCTCATTAATTATTTATTCTCATCCCTCAAAACATTTTTCCTAAAACCACTATCTCGATTTTTTAAACAATTTATCCAATATTTTGTACAATTTTATATCAATTCACTACTAATTTACATTTTATATGATCTCTGGTAAACTTACAACCTTTGCCATCTTGTGTCGAATAAAAATTCATCATCCATACTTACAAACTACACACATTCTACCGGATACGAGTTCAAAACAAAAAAAAAACATATATACATGTTAAACCTCAAAATGCGTAAAATATTGTAGAATCTATTAAAACAACTAGTTTTTCTAGATGCATGCCAGAAAATATTGAATTACATATGTAATAGAATTCTGAAGCATTTAAAGACGGAGTGATACAGAAATTGCCTGCTTAGTCAAAACCAAAGTCATTTGTTGGATCTTATTGTGTTAATTATTTCGAAAATTCGAAAAAAGTCCAACCCTGGAATATATTTATTAGCTTTTAACTTCTTTGCTATTCATATTTATAATGTGAAAAGAAATCTTGGGTTTGTAGCAATTCATGACATATAGAAATAATCAAACACATAGTAGATGAATAATCAAAGGAAGACACATATATATATATATATATATATATATATATATATATATATATATATATATATATATATATATATATATATATATATATATATATATATATATATATATATATATATATATACATATATATATATATATATATATATATATATATATATATATATATATATATATATATATATATATATATATATATATATAATATGTATTACAAACTACACACATTCTACCGGATACGAGTTCAAAACAAAAAAAACATATATACATGTTAAACCTCAAAATGCGTAAAATATTGTAGAATCTATTAAAACAACTAGTTTTTCTAGATGCATGCCAGAAAATATTGAATTACATATGTAATAGAATTCTGAAGAATTTAAAGACGGAGTGATACAGAAATTGCCTGCTTAGTCAAAACCAAAGTCATTTGTTGGATCTTATTGTGTTATTGTGCATATTTCGAAAATTCGAAAAAAGTCCAACCCTGGAATATATTTATTAGCTTTTAACTTCTTTGCTATTCATATTTATAATGTGAAAAGAAATCTTGGGTTTGTAGCAATTCATGACATATAGAAATAATCAAACACATAGTAGATGAATAATCAAAGGAAGACACACACACACATATATATATATATATATATATATATATATATATATATATATATATATATATATATATATATATATATATATATATATATATATATATATTGTGTTATTGTGTTTATATTTATTTTACAATGTTTTATATATTTACTGGCCTACTTATGGTATGGCAAATTGTAAAATAAAGTATCACTTATGGCATTGATAATTTAGACGATAATAGTGATCGCATAGCAGAGACAAACCTGATAACAGAACAGAATACTTACGCTCTCTTCCTGCTAATGCTTCCCTCCTTAGGGCGCCAGTTCTCAGAACAATTATTTTTATGAGGAGGGTTCACTATAGAGCATGACTCTCTCATCCAGTAGGGGAGGTTCTATTAGATTGATAATTTTTATTTTTATTTAGGATCTTAGACACGTCAAACTGTATGATTGCACAAGAATTGAAGCAACGATAGATGTATATATATGCGGAAGATAGAAATTGTATATTCTATTCAATCATTAACTTTGAAAAGTATACCTTGAAAAGTAAAATAATAACACAGAAGCTACATATGTTTAGGTTTAATTATATCGGCTTTAAATCAGAAGTTATTGTGTCCAAAGGACAAGCAAAACGTAGAAACAAAAAGAGAAGTTTATGAAAATTTTAAAGTTATAAACTTATTACTAGCCTACGCCAAACCTATGCAACTTAAACTTACTACATGGGCAATAAAGGCCTCTATAACAATGATATATTTATAACTAAAATGTTTGGAATGTTATTACCTTTAAAAGTTTTGTCATCCTGTTCATGCGAAGCACTCACAATTTTATTTATATTCACTTGACACTTAATTATTTGTTTTGTCTGGAATCGGCTGCTACCTACTGCCCTCTCTCGGGATCCTTTTGAACTTTATACAGTTGTTACTTTTCTCCGCTCACCTGCCGCCATCTATTATCCTCATTACATTACACTGCATACAGGTTCCTCACAGGTACCTTACTTTGCATTCACGTGGAGAATATTGACTAATGTATGTTGCATATATTCCCCTATTCTGCAACTATAGACTGCCTGGGAACGCCGCACTTGAAAAACGTAGAACTTTCTACCCGAATTACACTGAACTTTTATTATATCTTCTCGGAAACACTTATCCTTTGTTTAGTACTTGTCACACAAATTATTCAGCTTAAACTTATAAATTATACAATTTTTATTCGCCCATTCGGAAGGAGCTGCCGCTTGGGACGCTATGTTTTTTACTTCCCTCTTGTTATCCGTTCCTCCGGAAGTTCTACTTATTATAAACAACTGAACTTCCCCTTAACTACGAGCTTCTCGTTATATTTTTTTACTTAATGTAGCCAATCATAGAACAGCTAGTATTTATAATTTCTTTGGTTTACCTTTTACAGTCATTATTTATGGTCTAAAGGTTTTACAGTTTACATCTGATCTACACACATTATTTATACATCTTTCTCGCAATGTCAATCTTATTTTCATCATAAAATAGCACTGTCATGTTTGTATCTGGTTCGGGATTAAACTCTCGAAACTGCTTCTTTTTAGCGATGCTAACACAATTTTCTTTTTAAACTAGACATAGTTTATGCAGATGTTGTATTACATAAATTTTATTGCACTGTGATCGTGTTGCACTGTATTATGTAATCGCGATAGACGATTACATGAGACTTGGAGTTTTGTGCTGATAAATAACTCTGATATAAATATAACTAGACACTGACCAATGAGATTCATGATTGCCGGTTGACATTTGTGGTGTGCTGTTGAAGCATATAGAGATGCGTTACTAGAGTTGGGACTTTTTATTGAGCATATAATTTACATTATTTCATTGTTTGATGTTATTTATAGTTTTATAACAGTTTTTAAACAGTTTATATATATATATATATATATATATATATATATATATATATATATATATATATATATATATATATATATATATATATATATATATATACAAATTGTTTGTTTGTTTTTATTTATTTTCTCCAATATGGAGGAATTTGGAAGAATGAAATTTGGCGAACAACTTGTACTAATAAAATTTCAGTTTGTGACAATTTTTGTAACCCTGAGATATTGTTACATGGGGGTAAATATACCAACCCCTATAATATTTTTCTTCAGAATTTTTGAACGCGTCGATATTTCTTTATTTAAAAAATTGATGTGCAAACACAGCTTTAATCTGGAACTTTTTTTATCTCTTGAGTTTACTTCGAGAAATTGATTGTTTGCCCATAAAAAATAAAATAATCTCACAATGCTTTTCATATAAATTCAGTGAAGGGTTGTTATTCGGTGAAACAGTCAAGTAGGCTGTTGCCAATTAAAGTCATTACGACAAGTATTTAAGTCATTATAACATTTAAGTATCATTTTGTTAATTTATCGTAATTTTGCAGTTAAAATAAATAGGTACAGCTTATTAAAATGGTAAACTATACAAATGCCGAAATGGCAGATATGTATTTTCTATATGGTCGTGCTGATGAAAATGCATTAGAAGCTCAACGGCTTTACGCTCAGTTATATCAAGAACGAACATCATCATGGCATCATGGCATGACATATTCACACATATTCATCAACGTCTACGAGAAAATGGTATTTTTAAAGAAGAACTGTCGATTGCGGACGTGCTCGAGAAATAAGAACCATACCGCTACAGAGGAGGCTGTTCTTAATTTAATAGAAAAATTTCTTGAAACAAGTACAAGAAAAATTGCCGATATATTAAATGTAAGTTATTCCACGGTATTTAGAATTTTAAAAGAACAGCAGTTGTATCCGTACCATATCCAATGAGTACAAGCGCTCTTACCTCGAGACTTTCTACCTCGTAAGAAATATTTTTCGATGGTATAAATATATAATATATACCTACATAAAATGAAAATAAAATAAATAATTTTAACCATTGTGTTAACTTGTTATGAGTAGTAGTGTCGTAGGTAATTCCTATATTCACTTTTTTAGGTTTTTAGTATTACCCGGCCAACTAATAATTTCAAGAATATTAGAAAGAGAATAAACTCGAACAATGAGAAAGTCTGCATAATTCATAATAAAACGTATACCCCATGATGCTTGTTAATGCATTTATTAAAAATAATGCCTACAAACAACATCATATGTTCAACTACTAATAATTAACTGATAACAATAATAGACCGGGAGACGATAACATGTTTATTTTCTCCAATTTCATACTAGCATGCCTTTTAGAGGAGTGAAACTGGAGGAGTGACTTGACAACATTATTTCTTTTTGTTTTTTTTTTATTTCCTCGGATAATAAATAGCTTGCCCATTTATTAAAAGAAAGTTAAAACAAATTGGAAAGTCTTATAATTTTTTTACAATTTGCAGGGTTCCAAAGGGCTCTAACGGTCACGTGAACTTGCAATAGAAACAATTAATTTTCCGCGTTTTCATGCTAGATGTTGATGAAAAATTGAGAGTTTTGCTCGTATTTCACACCACCAATAGGCATCGTGTATGAAATTAGAGAAAATGAGATGTCATCTCCAGGTCTATAAGATTTACCTTTGTTGTTACATACTTGGCAAAAGCATCATGACACGTATATTAGTGTACCTAGATAATTGTAAATAAAGGAGTGTTTATTACTCCAATTTGGAAGTTTTTTTAGATAATGTAGTTCCATTAGTGTCTATTTACCTCATTTGTTAATAACTATTTTTAACATACGTGTACTAAAATATTGTAATTATTACCAATGATGGTAATGATAGACACAATCATGGCATGCAACGTTAATTTACATTATTGAAATATGAAGCAGCTCGTGGCTACGTAGAGAGCATTCGAGAAATTATCGATCATATGTTATGCTGCCACTTTACTAAATGCAGCAACTTTTTGATTATGGCAAAATCCTTTTAGCTAAAGCAATTAGAGAGAAAACACCATTTTTATAGCTAAATAAAAAATAAGATTCTACGAGATATTTTAAAATGTAATCCTATGTACAGCCTAAAATATCTGATCAATAATTGACAGTATTCAGATTAATGATATAACGTCATATTAACGTTAGTTGAGTAAAAATTGTAGGCCTTTGTTCTATTTCAAAATTAACATGGTGGTGTTCCTGAAATGTCACTGTATATTGCTATAGATACATTTCTATACAACACTATTTCCATGTCATTATTTTCTCCGTTGTTTTATCGAAAACAATATTATTAATATATTATTTAAGTATTACTGCAATTATTGTATAATATCTGCATCCCTTTGTCACACAATCAAGAGTTCGATATTTTACTTGTGATAATTATCTTATAAATGAGGAATTTATATGTTAATATGATTTCCTTCAACTATTTTTAAAGCGTCACTCTAGTCACGATTAGCACATATTATATATTCTGCTCTATTCTACATATTTTATTGTCTACTGTTATGTGTCGTCAACGTAGATACAAGGAAATATAATTTTGAGTTTTCTGATTTTAATAGTTACTTGTGTGTTAAGAGCGCAAAGTACTGCATTGCCGCTTGCAAAGAAATTTCAAAATATTCTTTCAAAAGCGGCAATGGCAGTTTGTGCTCGTAATACATACAACATTTTTTCTACAATCGCTTAATACAATGTGTTCTTGTATGTATTTGACATATGTTTATATATGAACCGATTTTTATAATTTTTTTTTGTTATCTACAAAGAAGCGAGCGGGAAGTGACACTATTGCCGCTTTAAATCGGCAATTATGTCATCACGGAAATGGCGTACTTTGCGTCGAGACTTGAAAGCGCAAAAGCCTACTATTGAGGTGATTGTAGAAAAAATTTACCTTGAACTGCTCATTTGGAGGAAGAGGGTTACATTGTGCTTTAGGGGGGGGGGAAAAACCGGCTTGCAGGTTTTTGATTCTCGAATACTAAGCGTCCTAACGAAAATATCACTGTATACAAAATTAAATCAAATTAAATTGTCTACTCAAAATGCCTAGGAGCAGTAGTAATGGTGTACGTGCATTTGAAATTGCATGTAGCCAAAAAAATTGTGTATTGTGGGAGGTTATGCTTAACAAGTAAAAAATTTAATAATGTTACAAGTATTTACAAGGCCATATCAAGTAATTGGTGGAGTTCAACGTCAAGATCATCATCGTCGTCGTTGTCTGACGATTGGAGGGCGGTTGGTACACGAAGCGCGGCAAGTGCTACACACAAGTTCTACACTAAGTGCTACACTATTAATATTCTTGGTTCAAGACTTTCCGGTGTTTTGTATTTTCGTCCTCGACGTTCGGTGAGGGATTTTAGGTGGGATATGGCGGGTGCTAGTTGTTATTTATTAGTGTGTTATTGTTATTTACATAAAGCTGGGGCTGTAAAAGCGTTGCTTACATAAGTTTTATTCTATGTTAGTTTGTGGGTCTTTTGTGTTAGTTATATTTATTATTATTCTGTCTCTGGTGCCTCTGTTCGTTTTTTTATTGTTTTATGTTTTACTTTCATGCTATTGTCTGTTATTTTGCATGTGTTTAATTTTTTGTTCTGTTTTTGTATTTGTTTGTTATTTTATTTTTTCAAAATCATAATTAGTATTGGGGGAACTAGGACGGATGTTTGGGTGAGTGTGTAAATTTGGGTGTGATTGCTGTGTGTATTGTGGTGTTTGTGTGTTTGTTAACCCTGTATTTGAATGAGGTAATGATGATAGTTTCTATATGTATATCAATTGTGTGTATGCCTGTGTGTTGGTGAAATGGGGTATCCCTGGTTCCTGTACTTGGTCTAGTTTTGGTGGCCAGACTTAGGGCTTTATTTTGGCAGGTTTGTAGTCCTTTTTGTTGGTATTTGGTAACCCAGGGATACGACACTGGTGCTGCGTATGTGATTATGGGTCTGATGTATGCTTTGTACAGCGTTAGCGCCGTTTCTGTACTAGTTTGTAGCATAATACTACCAATTTTGGCTTGGCTTAGTCTTACTTTCCTAAGTTGTAACGTAAATAAATTCCGTTCATTTCCGTTTATTTCAAATATTTAAAATAAAACCGCGCGACCTTTACCGCGACTCACCATCTACCGTTATCCCTACCTTTCCGTCCCGCGAAATGCCCCATGGTCCCAGCAAGCACATTTATACGCGGGATCCGCAAAAATCATTCTTTTTCTGCCGGCTTGCTTTAGCCTGTCGACCGTGACTTATCACCGAAGATATATCTTCGATGTTGTGGTGCAGTGATTTTGAATCACTGCTACTGTTTTACCGAATGGAAGCATACTTTAAGTTTTTTTAAAAAAGATATTACTTCGACGGCGTAGGCCATAGGTATTTGTTTATATTTAGCATCGGCAAAAAGCAGCATTTATTTCAATTTTTAATTTTTTTATTTAATCATATAGTGAAAATTTGCATACCACATTCCTGTCTTGATAATATTATTTTTTTCTTTGATTTAGTCTAATCTCAAATTTGCATTTCTATTGTTAAAATCACATTATTTTCATTGCGCTGGCAATGAAAATAATGTGATTTTAACAATAGAAATGCAAATTTGAGATTAGACTAAATCAAAGAAAAAAATAATATTATCAAGACAGGAATGTGGTATGCAAATTTTCACTATATGATTAAATAAAAAAATTAAAAATTGAAATAAATGCTGCTTAATGCTACATAACAGATTTATAGGAAAATATTGGGACAAAAAACTTATATTATAATTATCACCATGATAATAGCTAGTGAATGCACCTAATTTGATAATCAGATATTATGTAGTTTTTTAATTATTTATACTTAACCAAAATAAATGCATCTATTTGCCTCTCACTCTACAAAATCCCAGCCTTAATCTAGTTATTTTATATAAATTCATTTTAGTATAAATTTCACTCTTGATATCCGGTTCAAGCGGGAATTTATACATATTTTTTTCGTCCAAATTTGTAACACCTGCCACTGGTAAATTTTTCTTCCACACCTTGATGACCGAGAATTAATTCCTTTGCTGAGCAGAGCACACCATTATTACCTACCTTCCTGAACGTCAGACTGGAAGATACCTCATCCTGGAGCCGTCACATTCTACCCATTGCGGTATACATCAATCACCCTTAGAGGCTACGTCTCAGCTCAGCTGGACCACCAAGCCGAAGCTTCAGACTAGCATCCTAGGAAACCCAGCACCTTCACGAGGGGATCTCCAGAAAAGAGGAAAGGTATTTTTATATAATTAATTGCCCCTAGGAATTACCAGGTCTTAAGGAATATTTCCACTTTACTTTTTTTCCAAGGTTTACAATTCGCTTTTGTTGTAAATGATAAATTTCTCGACTTGACCTTGTGTCAAGAGTGAACATTTTTTTATTGTTTTAACCTAAAGCCCTTCAGGCTACTTAATAAAGTAGAGTCGTTTTAACGCCCCTCAGGCAACCCAATTGTAAATTTTAATTCTAATTTAAGAATCACTGTGAACCTTCAACTGGTAATATAAATATTTTTGTAATATATTGTTTTTAAAAAACCTTTATCTTTTATTTCTCTGGGAAAAGTCTGAATCACAAGAGGGTCACAGCTGATAATTATTGGCTGATCATTTCTGCGGTCTTCAGTACTATTTAAGTACTCTTGACCTGGCGTCCAAGTATTTTTATACAAAATTTTAAGTAGGAGTAGTTGTTGGCTCTTTGACGTGGTTAGTGTGGCACTTTCGCCTGCGTATAATGCAACAGTGGTCCTATGGTCTATTGGATGTGGGATACCGTAGGTATATATGTTAAAAAGTGTTGGTCCTAGTGCTGAACCCTGTGGTACGCCGGCTAACACTGGGCGGGATGTGGATATACCCTTTTTGACTGCCACTACGAAGTTGCGGTTGATATATATGACTGTATAATTTTAATTAACTAATAATATTACTAGTATTACTAATATGATTAATAATTTTAATTTTAATTAACCGCAACTAGTTTTCACCCGCAAAATCTGTTATTAAGGTGGATTCTGGCCTGTGCTTGTGACAGGGGTGAGGAAGCCATCCGACCTCCATCCATCCTCATCCATCCCCAAGCAGTTCGCTCCTGCTGCTGATCACCATATAGCCAACAAGCTACATATAGCACAATAGCGCAACAAGCAACATCAACAGGTCTATATCCTCCCCTATGACTGTGACATACTGTGACTGTGACATATGACTGTGAGTTTGGTGCCGATCAGCTGCCTGCAAACCACAGCTAACGATTTTGGTGTCAGCATCTCCTGTTGCTACTACTGTCATTATTAGTCCTTGTCCTCCCTTTTTTTAAAAGCAAGTTTATGAGCCTAGTTTTGTTGGACTCGTTAGACAAAAAATTCTCCTGCTGAACAGTGCAAGACATGCCTCATCAAATTGGATATTGACTGAGGTTCTTAAATGCCCCCTCCGTTTTAGCTCAGCTCTTTTGGTGCTGCGGGCTTCAATGTAACCATCAAATACCACTGTGCACTGTTCACCATAGTGGTTGATGATGTATGTCACGTACAGGTCCTATATTTTACCAAATCCAAAAACATGCAAAAACATGTTTTTTCGTTCATTTAGAATTTTCGAGGATATACCATTAACTACTGCTCATAGCGAAAAAATTAATAGAACCTTTTTAAGAGACAATTTAATTTGCTTTAATAGGTGTAATTTGAATTGCTGTATAATTTCACCTTTATTTATTAGTAAACTTTTTTATTAATGCAGGAACAGGGACGGGTAAAACGTTTTATGCCTATCGGCAAAATAGGCTTTGGCGATGGTGGCGGACTGGCCGCTTGTACTGTGTTGGTATTTATAAGAATAAAACTTGATGAATTCATAATTCATATTTTTTGTAACGGATTTCCATCGTAGCTGTTATTAGTAGATAATCATTATATAGTTACATACTCGCAGATGCGTTTCATATAATTTAATCAGTGGTGTGTCAAGGGAATTTCACTCGAAAGAACTTCTTCCAGAAAGTGCCCTTAAATTAAAAGATCTAAATTATTGCCCATTGCTAGAATTATTAGAACACGGTAAATTTGGGAGATCGGAAGCTTTACCGACCACGGGTTTAGGTATTTGTAAGACGTAATCAGCGTATTTGAACACTTTCCAATTAAGTATCACTTTGTTTGCACTAATACACAACTGGCCAATACGTTGGAATAATTCAAAACTTTAATG
>CAXKVY010007379.1:0-23624 GCA_964058915.1 Tetropium fuscum | reverse complement strand
ACAATAATACTATTTATTTTTCTTTTGTCGTAAAATTTGTTGTTGTTGTTGTTGTTTATAAAAGTTCAATATTTTGCACAAAAATATTCCCAATATTATGGGGTCCCCATATTATTGGGACCATTTCGAGATCTCCAGAGGAAGCAAGCCTGTTCTGAAGGCCAGTTTTCTCTGCGGTTCTCTCATTATCTATTTTATTTGGGCTTAACAATAAATGCAAAATTTGGTAAGATTGTTAACCTCCAATGTCTCCATCAAGGTCTTCGAAACCAAAATACGTCTTATTTAAAGACATATTTTATTTTAATTATTACTATGAAGTACAATAAGTACATAAAAATAGTGGATGCACAGATATAATAATATTATAATTTTAGCATACACAATGTATATTAAGAACAAAATTTTATAGTCGAGTCACTGTTATTCCAGTTATTCAGTAAATAATATATCATATATAATACAAAATTGAACTATTTTCTTCAATTGGGTGTATAGTTATCAAAATATGACCTATTTCCCTTTATGTATAGAGGAATCACTTTGGCAATTTTAAATTCATCTGAGAATATTCACAGCGTCTGCTATAGAGACCAATTTATCAAAAATGTAAAAATGTAATGGCTTTACAAGATAATTGACCACTGACTAACATAATAATTGTAGATTTTTTAATTTTATTAATACATCAATTAGTTATAACTATTAGTATTTCCATATAATATTAACTCGGTGGCTAATATATTGATTTATTTATGAAGTACGTACGTAAATATAGATTATACATTATTACCATTGGCTTTAATCTTTGAATGACGTATCATTTTATATTACATATTTAATTAAACATATTTACAGTTTATATTATGAATTAAATGATAATAAATATAAATGTTTAAATATAATTAAATGTTTTAACCGCTACTTCGGCTTAAATAGCATCAGCCGGAATTTTGTCTGTTGAAGATATTGCAGCGGTATATTTCCTATTTGAAATTCCTTGGCTTTCCAACATTGAGTTGTCTACCGAGATATATCTAGAATTGCAAGTTGTGCTTAAAATGAGATTCATGTACCCCTGGAATTGAATCGCTTAGATTTCCTTATCTTATATTTCACTTTGTTTTATGTATAAACGGCTTTGAGAATTTGAATATACTCTAGGAACCAAATTTGTCACTTCGACCACTTTCATTCGTAAAGAGATAGTAGTTAGAGTCTGTATATTTTCCATTTTTGTCTACTGCATTTACGAATGAGCAATATAAGCATAATATTTATGCTCCACAGATTTTGTTACATTTTAGCCTGCATAAGGCCTGGGAGAATCAGTTGTTCTCATATCTTAATCAAAATAAATTTTAATAAATTTCTCATATCTTAAACATTTCTGCTACTTGTACTTATTTAGTATATTATATTTATTGATTTATTAAACATTTTACTTTAATGTAATTTTTCTAATTTTAACATTTAGTGTGACGCTTTTCAAAACCCTTTGACGTGAGGAAACATCTTGCTTTTCACAACCAGTTACGAAATAGCTATTTATGTAACCAGTACTATTCTGTGTAACGTGCAGATTTCTGCGAATGCGAAATGCGAATGCGAAAACGGATGCGAATGCGAAAAAGGATTCGATTTAAATTACACAAAATAGTATATCCCAGCGTGTTTCATATAAGTTTTTTTCTAATTTTCACCAATTTTATATTTTATAAGAAAACTCTGAATTTTATACGTTTAAAAATAATCCAGCAGGTAGTAACGATGTGACAGCTCGTCAGTTTCATAGCTTGTCAGGTCTAAATAACCTACTATGAAACGAACTTTACAAAACCAGTTGCGTAATATTTTACTTTTCGTAACTGGTTGTGAAAAGTAAGACACTTCCTAACGTCAAAGGGTTTTGAAAAGTGTAACTTTACAACACACTTTACTTTACTTTAAATTTTACGCAACTGGTTTTGTAATAGTTATTTTCATTCTCCCCCCTGCGAAGGAATAGTTTTCTGTTTTAAACAGGCATGGCGAAAGCGAAAGTAAAACATGCTAGGTTTAAATTGTTTTATATTATAAAATCAAAATCGCACCTAAAAGTAAGCTTTCGCAGCTTGGAATGCAAAATAACTATTATATTACAAGCTGCGAAAGCTTACTTTTAGGTGCGAGGTGTATTTAAATTTTAATACCTCCGAAAAAGCTGCCACTAAACCTTCAAGATCTACAAAATCGTATAACAGCTACGTGCAGGAATATCAGGCAAAAATTTTTTTAAAATGTGCGTGAGAAATTTCAAAAACATCTTTATTATCATTGAATGGAAAGAAATGGTAAACATCTTGAACACTTAGTTATTGTTATTATCTTTTTTTTAATGTTTTTAAATAATGTAAAATTTCAACCAATTTCAAAAAATAATGCACTGCTGTATTGGCTATGAAATGTACTTTCATATAAAAATTAATTAAAAATTTTAAAATTAGGATTTCTGTGGGTTAGGGGATGAACATATCAAGACCCCTTGCCTGTCGAAAATGCCCCTCCCCCTAAAATAAAAACTGAAGTATCCCAGCGAATTCTCAAATATTTCGCGGTTTTTCCGTTACGTGGTAATTCTTATTGTGCAATTTTAATAATTTTTTAAAATCTCTACGGATTTTCAAAGTAATGGACTGCTATATCCGCAATGGAAAGGGCTTTCCAACGATGTATAACACGTGGGGTAGTTCTATTTAAGATTTTAAATAGGAGTTGCTAGGGGTTAGGGGGATGAACATATCAAGACCCCTTGACTTCAAAAATATATAATAAAATGTCTAAAAATGACTATTTTAGACATGTAGGTAAATTAAAATCAAAGTGTCCCGGCAATTTCTCAAATATTTTGAGGTTTTCAATTACAGGGGGTGGTAAGATTTAAAATGAACAGTGTAATATGCAACGAATGTGTATCTACATTTCGGTTTCAATGTAGGCTTCAATCATTTCACATACTATTTTGTGTCTCTGGTTTATAAGCCAGGCAGTTTGCTATTAATTAAGGCATATACTTAGCTCAGACAATTACACTTTCCTTTGTCACTATATTCATTGCTGGAGGTCGTTGGAAACTCGTTCTACTACCAAAACAACAATTCCTTGTTGTTTATTGTTGTCAGTCCTTGTGGCTGTTCCAATTTACAGGCCCTATATTCATGCTATAAATTGTGTATTTAAATTTTGTAGATATTTAGTTGTTGCTAAATTAAATCTCCACAGGATGTATAATATAAAAATAAACGGGATCATGTCGTGACATTGTCCCACTTGTCACGACCGATGTCCACCAACTTCGTTATCCAATTGACGCCAGATCCAACTTTATATGATACATTCCGAACGTTGCCGAACACTTATAATTCAAATCATCGCAATCCCTAGGAGTTTGACACACGGTTAACTTATCACATCATATTGTCACGACATCCACTCTCCGCATCTAGCCTACAGTAATTTCAATTGATTCAACTGATATTATACTGTCCATATATAGTACCTTTCATAACACACATTATAAATACTTGTAATGAGCAATCTTATTTTCGCGGGTCTTCTAAAAAGTTTGTCTTCAGCGAGTCTTCGTCTAACAGTTCTGTCACTAACATTTAAATTATCGACTTCTGCGAGTATCCTTGGCCCAGACTTCCAGGGATCAGCACGACATATCCGTTTAATCAATCTGCCGGTATGTGCCGTGGTCTTTCTGGGTATGCATCAATTTACTATTAACCGCCTTAAAAGGTTTCACTCAAGAAAAAGTTTCACAACAATGCTAACTGTACTAACAGCAACAAAACAATGTTTAACTGTGACACTAAAATCTAAAACTTACATTAATATTTTACAACTGTACATTTTATGTTATGTTTAAATTTAATGATAACCATAAACGTTTAATGTGCACAACAATGAGATCTAAGATAATTGTTAGTAGATAGTCAAAATATGCTCCTTAGAAGTTACACGAGCTTATATGGTCCCAGTAAATTGCCTGCTTGTTCCCCTTACTTGACATCATTAAATTTCGCGAACATTTGTCTAAAATGGATGACTAGATAATGTATATCACATTATTTATGAAACCTAACCCACTAATTTGATGATTTGATGATCTAACAAATAGAATTCGAAAGGCCTACAGTTAACAAGAAAATATGTCAGTGCTTTTTAAGGGTATCGTCAGAAGGAACCTTCGACGAGATCATTCTAAAACTTTTTTCAAGGTGTTATGTATTTTAGAATCTGAAAATAGATTTTTTTATGAAACTAATAATTTCCCCTTGTATTATTATATAAGTGGGAAGTTCGATGGCTGGATATTTGCAGCCATCAGCAGATGACCGTCAACGGCTCAAAAATTACCTTCTATTTATTAATCGCTTGTGCTATGTGTGTGTTGTTATGCTATGTTATATGCATCAGCACACATAATAAACACATATTTTAGAATCGCTTTTAAAATCGAAAAAGAGTTCCATCCATCCATACATAAAATGTATAATGAAATTTTCTTTCTTAGTGGTTTGTAGTGTAGTTAGTCGTATTGTTTTATTAAATGTGACTAAATGTGAATTCCGAAATACCTTTTATTTAATTAGTCTAGTTGCCGTTATTTTTCCTTATGAAGCAAATTTTATGCTCGTTCTTGTCTTGCCATTTAGACAAATTGTGATTTGTGCAATTCTCATTGCTGGAGAATGATCTTCAAGAGTTGGTAGGTTTTATAAAAGACGACGAACCAAATTAAATTAGAGCCAGACGAATCAGTTGCGTATTTGAACTCTTAAACTCGTATATTGCATTTGGATTCAGTTTTCAGTAAAATTTCGTTTATATGATTATGTTTCAAAAATTTAATATCAGTTATTATTCATATTGAGCTAGATAATATTTAAATTCCCAACTTTTTTAATTATAAACTCTCAAACTAATTTGAGGCGCCAACTTTATTATAACTGCAGAATTACGACAGGTAATATTATAAGCCGCCTGGTTACCCTACATTTCAGGTAGTATAGTCCTCCATATTTCGCGTTTGTATTCATTTATTCACCACTTTTAATTTTAAACTTTACGACATTTTAATTTATAAAGGCGGCTTCACAATTGCTATTTTAATTCCTTCACAATGTTTTACGGTAAATGTAATTCACCATTTAGCCACGATAGAAAGGGAGACATAAAAGGAAAAAGTTCAAAGATTGATTTAAATGTGTGAAAATACGGGCTAAAGTGAAGCGTAAAATCGGCAGGAATACTCGAAAGAATTTAAGTACTTAGTTGATTTATAGATTAACTTCAACGGCACTTCTGAAACTAAAATGATTATATGGATGATGAATTTAATGATTAAGTATTTGAATATAAAGAATTGTTTGTAAATGAATGGAATAAGTTTGGTAACGCTAAATTCATCTCATGATAAATAGCAGATAATGTAATATTTTCATCAATTAAGAGTCAAGCCAACTTTATTTCTTCCATTATTAAATTATGAGGGGACATATTAGGTTCTGATGTGTGTATAAAACGTTTATTTTACATTTTATCAAATGTTTTACCAAAAGATCCCACTCCTAGGAACAGAACTGGCTAGCTTATATCTCGGAAACTATGCGTCTTAGCGATAAGGATATAAAAATTAAAGCTTATCAAATATGTCATAGGATTTATTTCATTAATTTTTTCGCTATTTCGCATAGCTTCCGAGATATCCGCCGTCAAATTCGCTAATTTTGAAAATTTTGACTCACTTTTTTTGTCTTATTTGACTAGCTAACAAATCGGCCCTTCGCCCTAGACCAAAAATCATGAGAAGTTGTAGATCATTAAATTTCCTTCAAGAATATGTAACATTTTACTATTTTATCTTCAACCTTTCAAAAGTTGAGCCATTTTATCTTTAAGTGTAAATTCGAGATTTTGCAGAAAAACTTATCTTTTTCCATTATTACACTGCTCTATCTCTAGACTGCCCTAGAAGTTGTATAAGTTCTTTCACCTTCATTGGGGATGTGCAGAGTAATGTGCGACGATCCTCAATGAAGGTGAAAGAACTTGTACAACTTTCAAGTGGTTCGTTTCCGTATATATGTCCAGATATACAACTGGTAAGTGTGTCTTCCTTATTATTAATCTATTTGCTTATTTCTCTATGTAATGTAATGTAATTATTTCTTCCTTATACTGATCTGATGACTTATTGCAGTCAAGACATGGTATCTCATATACTCCTTGGGCTTCAAGGGGAATCGGTTTCTTAGCAGTTCGAAGAACATTGCTTATTTTCTTGTCGGTTTTAAAGATTGTGTCAATTTTTGTGTTTTTCTAGAATATTGCTTATTTTGTCTGTCTCTCGTTTTACGTATGGTAGGTAGGCCTTTCCTTTTCGTTTTTCGGTGAGTTCTTCGTTTTTGGGCTTGGGTGGTCTTAGTGATTGTTGTATCGCTTTTTGTGTATAGCCGTTCCTCATTGTTGTATCCTCTTTTTGGATGAATTCCTTGTCTACATTTTCTTCTTCATCAAGTTTTTTGAGGGTGTTGTTGAAGTTTTCATTACCAAATGAAGCTGAGCAGGGTGATCGTGAGACGTGGCATGCAGATACCGGTCTGTATGAGTTGCCTTCCTATACACTGTGTGGCCAAGCTTTCCGTCAGTCTTGTTCTTTAAAAGTACATCCAGAAAGGAAAGTTGGTTTAAAGATTCTACCTCCATGGTGCACTGTATTTTGCTGTGGATGTTATTGAGGTGGCTCAGGAACTCATCTAACTTGTTTCATCCGTGTGTACAAATCACGAAAATGTCATCGACGTACCTCAGCAAAGTTTAGGTTTTGATGTTTTCGACTCTAGAGCTCGTATGTCCCCCATGAAAAGGTTAGCGATAACTGGTGATAACGATGATCCCATAGGTGCTCCTTCAATTTGTCTATAGCGTTTGTCATTGTATGAGAAATATGTGTTTTTCAAACAGTGTTTATTAAGGTCAATGATGTGTTCTTCTGGCTGATATTTTCGTCTTATTATTTGTAAAGATTCGTCCACAGGTATGTTAGTAAATAATGATACGACGTCAAAACTTACTAGAAGATGCTCTGGCTCGACGGTTTCGGTCTTAAGTATTTATATGAGGTGGTCTCCATTCTTTAGGTATGACTTCATCTTCTCAGTGTGTGGTTGAAGTTTCCTTGCTAAGTATCTTGCTAGTTCTTGTAGTTGTGACCCAATAGAACTGACAATTGGTATTAGGGGTGCTCCTTCTTTGGGGATTTTGGTAATCCATATAACTTTGGACATCTTGATGATTTTTCTCTCGGAATCAGCTGATTTTGTATGACTTTATCTATCGGGCAGCTCTGGATCTTCGTCTTTGTAGTTTTCTAAGTAAATTAACGTGGTATAATTTTTGACATACCAATAATTATTCATCACCATTTAAGCTTTGCTTGAATTAATAACCGGATTTTTGTTCTTGTTCACGAGTATTTTGAAAAAAATATTTTTTAAACATTCGGGAACTCTTCGAAATCAGTTTCGAAAATGCTTCGACTGCTTAGCTGTCCCACAAATTTTATTAATACACAAAAATAAATATGATACAATACCAATACATATGATTAAAATATTAATATTTATTCTATTTTTATATATCCATGAAACGGATAATAAGTATATGGATATCGTAAATTATGAAGTACTGGCCATTATATAATGATTATGGAGGCGACATTCCTGTCACTTATTACCCGTTTTCATTACACTACATTTTTTATTTGAGGTTAAGGGAAGCCTAATAGGTATTACATAGCTTCTATTTAATTTAAGTATAATTTTATATTAGCTCTGAAAGCAGTTGGATGGAGCACTTACTCCAAGTTAGTATCCCATTTATTTGGTCTGCGAAGTTTGTCCCTATGGCTTTAAAGAGATCCTGCATGACCTGTCATAAATATGACGTTATGAGCCTTATGAGATAGGTACTTTAGGTTTTACTACTTGTTGGTCAATGATGACACTACTTTGTCTATAGCCGATATCAATAAATAATATTATTAATTTATTAATTATTAAGCTAAAAAATGTTATTTACTGGATAATTTATATATATATATATATATATATATATATATATATATATATATATATATATATATATATATATATATATATATATATATATATATATATATATATATATATATATATATATATATATATATATATATATATATATATATATATATATATATATATATATATATGTATATATATATATATATATATATATATATATATATATATATATATATATATATATATATATATATATATATATATATATACATATATATATGAAATATATGATATATGATATATATGATGTTGGGTGAAAACAAATGTTGCACGATTTACTATCATGTTAAATCCGATGTTAGGACGTCCATAAAATAACTACATACTACTATAAATAAACTATAATTCAAAGTTTTAATGTAATGGAATTATAAATATATTAGCATAGATATCTCGCTCAAATATTGTACAAGACAATTATCAAAACTTATTACAAACCCAAAGTTATATATATACCAACCTTGAATTCAGTAGACATAAAATGAGATATGTGAAATTAATAGAAATATTACCATGTGAATATTATAATTGGATCCAGGTTAAGTAAAATTTTCAAAATGGCAAATAAATGTCATATTGCAAAGGTGACTGAAAAGTGCAAAGGTGACTGAGCACGATTCCAATAATAATGTACCATAATAAAATAAACTTTAAATATAAGAAGTTATAGTGAATCTGTGAGGTGCTACGCAAACAAACTCAATAAATGAAGTGAGAAATGGTACATGGCATAGACCTTATGATAAAAACAAATGAAGAAAGATAAAAAGGAGAAAAGAGAAAAACAACTTGTAGTTATAACTATTTTCTATGGTATAAATCCACCAAATTCTATAATTCTATAATTAAAATAATATAATTTTACAAGTTCACAAGGTAACCATTTATATTGAGTATCGAGGATTATTGTATTAGTTATTTATCAGATTGTTACATTGACATTTTCAGTGGCAATCACTTCTGCGTCCAAAATTAATTAAAATGCACCAATAGTTGTCAAAGTTGACAGCTAACATCTGCAACTGTCAAATTTGTGAATTAAAAAAAAATTATTGACAAAATTTGATCTAATTCCACGTAAAAAGTTTCAACACATTTCTCGGTAATTTGTCATTATCCAGGACTTCACACGAAGAAATGTTACTTAATGCCTCATTAATAGAAGTGTAGTTTGCATGGGAAAATAATTTATTTATAGGAGCAGCCCGGCAAAAGTTTTGTGATTGAATTATTGAGTAATACTTCGAGCGTCTCGTGATGCACATTTTCAGAAACTGTCAGGGCTATCACAAACTTTACTTCAAAACTTATATTAGGGGGCATTACTAGAACTACCTAACAGTTTACTAACCAAGTTCAGTAGATTAGTATTGAAAATACTTCTGGGCGCGTTTATATGGGAGCCGTCTTTAATAAAACTTCGTGACATGCGACATGCTATTTATCTGTCTAGTCAGTAAGGTCAGGGAATTCGGAGAGGTCACAATTTACTGTGTTGGGAAATAAACTAATTACTGATTGTGTTTTTATAGTCTGACTAGTAAATATTGCTCTTTATGAATAGGTCGCTGCAAGGTCAGAGAGTATACAATTTTAGAGGCCAAGCTTCATGTTTAATTCGATATAACATAATATGAATTCGATAGTTCGGTTTAAATATATAGCAATAGATTATTCACTAGAATCATTATGTTTCAAACACGCATAAGTCAAAATGCTCCAATATTGGCTGATTCGATCCCCCTACGGGTACTGACAGCTGCCATAGGCGTAGAATTTATTCAACATTCGGTTAATTGAGTACTAAGTAAGCGCTAATCAGCACAGTTGCCAAATTGATTCAAATTACAAAGTAGGAGAACTTCTACCAGCCGTCACCCAAAAACCGACAAAAATTGTTATTTTGACAAATAGGAACTGTGTAACTAATCAAGTACTGTACTACAGTAGACAAAAAGTTGTGTCTGATATTTTCAATACACCTAAAACACTTGCGTAGGATGCAAGGTCTGTGAATTTTATTGTTTTTCGGTTTAACATATAGCACAAGAACTAATTTATATTATTAAAAATTACTAACACCAAAAAAATTATTAATAATTGTAGAATCTTGGAAAGTTATTTCTCTTCCAAATATTTATTTTATTTAGCTTAAAACTTAAACTTAAAACTGAGTTCCAGGAATCGTGTATTAATTCTAGAAATATACGGACAAAAGGTAATCCACGTATTATTATACCAGTTTTCAAATTTATATTTGAAAAATAAGATTTGCCTGCAACGTTGGCTGGATAATGCTGCCACCTACCAGCGGTTATCGTAGTATGAGGGTAAAATATGAGATGAGCAACAATGCTTCCCAAAGTTCGTATCAACCCTGAGCGGTAAATTGGAGTAACTACCTACATTGTCTTTATATAAGACTTTTTATTGTTTAACTGTTAAATAAATGGAGATAGAACATAAAACAACTTAATAGAATGAATTATAGTTGAGCAAAACATTTTAATAACACGTATCTGCTATAGAACTATTTAAATTTAGTGTATCTAGTTAGATCTAGTACCTAGTTAGAGATTTATGTTTTTCGTCTTTAAGTATCATAGTCTCTTTGACTTTAATAATAAATATACATCTATTTTTTAAAGTTTCCAGTAATTGGGTATTTCACCTGTTGGACATAACTGGGTTTATTATTATTATTGTAAAAAGGCTATATTTTAGAACGCCCCTACAAGATGTTGGCTGCGCGGGGTGATGACGAGAAATTACTATGAAAAGTCACGTGGTATATAGCGCTCTTAAAGACAATAGAGAGGTTATTGACAATGTGTTCGCTTACAGGTATGTAACACTAGCCGGGAGGTAACCTTACCCCGATTGATCGGGATTACAATTTATTTTAGACATATTGTAGTCCCCAGTAATTATAAAGGAATTCCGAGAACTATCAGGCTATACTTTTTTAAAGTAAACAGTCATACAGACAAAGTAATAATTTCATCGTCGAATGATATTACTTACAACTCATTGCAGGTTTAATAATAAGAATACTAACCGTAAATGATTGAATGTATTTATTTTCAACTTCCACCAAAGAGCAACAAAATAAGTACACCAAACACAGTAATTGTCAGAAAGGCATAAACAGTAATACTCAATATTTCGTTCTGAAGTACGAAATAACTTTTATGAACGAACACTGGCAAGTTTCTCGATTTACATTAAAATTCAGTGAAGCCCATTTTTCTGGCCAGCATTTATTCGCAAACAAACTATTTCCAGTTTCTCAAAAGTGTAAACTAAGTTTACTTTGATCAGACAATACATTATGTATCAGATTGAATAAATGTACATATAGTGTAACATAATTTCCGGGGCAGTTTATCTCTGAATGATAAATGTTTCTCGGGGAAAGAAAAAGCTTTTCCATGTAGCTATTTTACTCGTACGCTTTTATTCGGTTCATAATTTTTATTATTTTACTTTTCACTCGGTTTCAGCAGTTCCATTTTATGATTTCAGTACTACGGAGATTTTAAACTATGTCTTCCATGGTTCCTGCAAATCTCGTTACATTTTATGATGGTCCCGTAATATGAAATTTAATTTTATGTAAAATTAATGTAATTACATCTGTAAGTAAGTAATAATTATTATAACTCATACGATAAGTTTCAACTTGTTGGAACTGAATCCAGATGTACGTTCTCCATTTCATTGTAATACCCCAGATAAGATGTTGGTAGCCCTGATAAAATGAATAAAAGGTTTGTAACCCAATACTCTACTAGTAAATAACATATTAAAAATTGTTCTCCTTATCCCTACGGTTTAGTTATATTGTGTCTTATGTTTTTCATATACGGTGTGTAACAGAATCATGATATACCCCTCTTATTCTTCTAGTTTTGAAGATAGATCACTTGGCAGATGGTATGTACTTATTAGATCGAAGCATTGTTTTCTATTTCACTTCCGCTATAACCACAAGTGACAGTAACTTTAGATTTTTAAATTGAACACCATGTATGTTTTCACATTTTTGATTTCTACATAGTATTCTGAATCCAATGATACCACATAAATGATATTTAAAATAATAAAAAAGTATCAATTTTGACGGGGCTTTCACTGGCAGATGGCTGATGTTATAAGGAGTAACATAGGCTACTTTTATTTTAGAAAAGAATTAGGGTTAGGGAGATCATACATTTTTGTTTGCTGAGGTATCTTTTATTTTCTACTTTCCGTTCTCTTTAATTCAAATTTTTCTTTACTTCTATAAATAAAATTGAAGTGTCTATTTGTAATATCAAAATAACAGCTTTTACTGAAGATATTTATATATTTATCAGTGGCGTGCCCAGAATTTTCGTCTGGGGGGGTTAAGTGTATGAAAGGGGAGGGAGGGGGGAGAAAAAATCTAAAATCGGTAATTAAAAAATATAATAAGAATTCAAAGAAAAATATATTCTTATAAAGAAACAAAACTGATTTTAAAAAACCTACAATCCAAAATCAAGTCTTCGTTTTTTGGATTTGGCCAAGTCATAAATTACTTCGTATAAAAGGGAAAAAGTTTATAATTTATTATCCTCGTAAAATATACAATTTTTATACAATATAATAAATTTAATAAGGGACATGAGTTTGTTTCTATTTGATCATTTAATATAGTTCCAGATTTCTTTGTCTTATTAATCTCTAAAGATTCTAATAAATTTATATAACATTATTGTTTAGTATTATAGTACATGCATCTTTTTTCGCTTTTTTGTTTGAAAATTCTGAGCCTTGGGGGGGTTTGAACCCCCGAACCCCCCCCCCCCCGTGGGCACGCCACTGATCTTTATTCATGTTGGTCTAAATTTTCTTCTATAAAGTACGGGCTACTAACCTAGAAAAGCCGAAAAATGTATAGATGTTGGAGGGAGTTATATTGAATGAGAGCTGCTTTATTATTTTTATTAAATAATTTTTTACTTTATCTGTAATATTTTTTAATTTAATCAGTTATCTATGTTGTAAAATTTGTTTATAAGATTTTTACAAAAAAAAAGATATAGTATTTCGGTTCACTATCATCTAATTTAATTCAAATATGAAACCCTTTGTATATAAAATGAATAACAGCAGAGTGTTTTACTAAATTTTTGCGGTAAAAGATCTCATTTTTACTTACTAAAGGACACCCCGTATATGTAAACTCAAATTAAAGTACAGTTTTACGGGTTTAAACACAAGCAGATTTTTTTGTACAGAATACTTTATTCCCGTAAAATGACTAATAAATAAGTTTTCTGTCGTTTTAACCGTGGACATATACAAGCATATATGATAATGCATAATATACCTACCTAAAGTAAACATGTCAGGTCATATGTACCGAACAATGGCACAGGAAGGCAGATAATGCTCGCCTAAGTCAGATAAAGACAGAGCGGGATGCACGTGACTGCAAAGATTGTACGGTAATTGGTCACTTTTGTAATTATTAATATCAATAAAAATTAAGCACAAAATTAAGAAGAGAAATAAATAGCTTCGACAAGACACAGCATTAATTATCGGGCATAGAAACTTAATAAACTATGTCCAATCGATGCATTATATAAATAAAAGCATCATTAAAGCGGGGATTCGAGATTTAAAAAAATCAGATTAGCTACGAACCAAGATACTTATAGGTACGATGGTCCACTAGCTAGTTCAAAATAGAAGCAAGTGAACATATCAGAAGTGAAGGGGCTTAATATGTATAGAGAGCAAAGCTATGTATGGTGATTAAATAGAGACAATTTCTGTAGTTTAATATTAAAAATAATAGTAAGTGATCTCATGTTATTGGATGGAGAGATAGTGTTGTTTAAGAGTAGGAACGGTATACAGGAAAGTTGTTTTTAAAAATCGGCTTTCTTCCCTATGGATAAGCGATCAGTTAAGTACAACAAAGGCACTATTTCGGTCGCCACGTAGAGCGTTGTATCTTGTAAATTCCTTAAAGAAGGTAGTAAAAACCTGTAAATGTATAAAAGTTAGTAGCCAATAATGATAGTAAAAGTCATAAGATCAAACCAAAGTATAAAATTGTAAAATTTCCACAATAATAAGTGTATAGTGAAGAAAATACGTAGATATCTAACGTGTGTTGGATATCATACAAGAAGTTCCAGAGTTTCAAAATAGAAGGACGTGATTCTCATGTACTAAAAGAGAATAATTTCGGCACGTTTTCATCAGCTATGTATTCATCGACAACGAGGAAGTACAGGATTGCAGTTGCAGCATTTCATCAACAAAGGGCCACATCGAGGAGAAAGCATTTTTTTTCGTTGTGCGTGTGTTGTTTTTATGTTAAATAAAAGGATTAACTTGACAAATAAGGTAATAACCATACACTGTTTCTTTTAAATATTTCTGACCGTTTGATATTAAGTAATATCATTGTTCGCCCAGGATTTTTATATCTCATACTTTAGCATTTAAGTTAATATAGATGTCGTAGGTAAATTAAAATTAGTCAACAATTTCACATTTTGTAATTCGACTCCAGCCAATAACGACTTAATATAATAAATATTTATATTGTTTTAAAAGTTAAAAATATATCTTTTCTTGCAACATTATTATCAAATTTAACAATACCTGCTTAATTTAGTCATTTTCCAAAATTATCCCTAAGATAATCATAATAACAAAATATAAATCATTTTTGTATATAAAGCCACTTCCATTTAAAATAATAAAATATATAAAGCTTAATTTGAACCTCACCTGAGATAAGTTCATGTGCTCAGATTGAACACAGTGTTCTGAAAATAAGTGATATTTTTTTATACAAAATCTTTAAAATTTCATAAATGATCAAAGTACCAGGAAAAATATATAGAACTTAGATAGATTGTTCACAAGTTTATGAAGTGGCGCCCATTCAACAAATGAGTTTGCAGATTAGACATATCAAAGTAAGTACCTTCAAGGTTGTTAAACATTTCCATCTATATGTAAATTTCTTATATAAAAATTTTTTTGTTAATATTACAATTTTGTCTAGCCTAGTCATTATTACTTATTTATCAACGTGGTGATAAATTACTAAAAATAGGAATATATATATATATATATATATATATATATATATATATATATATATATATATATATATATATATATATATATAACATATATAACATATATATATATATATATATATATATATATATATATATATATATATATATATATATATATATATATATATATATATATATATATATATATATATATATATATATATATATATATATATATATATATATATATATATATATATATATATATATATATATATATATATATATATATATATATATATATATATATATATATATATATATATATATATATATATTCAATCCAAACATTAAGATTTAGGCATCTTATAAATGCTTGATATTTTTATGATATGATATATATTTTCCATAAATGAGAAGGAATAAATTTTCAATCACGAGTACGTAATTGATAGTTTCTTATTTTATATTTAACAAGTAAAACATGGACTCTGTTCATATCAAGAACCTCAGGCCAGAATATGTACAGATTTTCAGGGAAGTTTCAGATATCGTGCGGAACACTATAATGTAGACATTGTTTTACTATTAATAAAAATAATCTCTTGTCGTTTAGCGAAAAAGTTTGCGGTAAAGTGAGTTATATTTTTTGTATCGTTAATCAAAATCGAGATATGAAGTGAATAATCCATTAAATATAATTAAATTTTGACAATTATTGTAATCGAATATAGAAGAAGGGAAACGAAATTTATATCTTAATTCTCGACGAGTCAGCCGTGCATTTTTTGGACGAAAGGTAAATTTATGAAGTTCATTATATCGCAAACAAGTCGTTGTAGCATGTGGCTAGGGAGCAAGGGAGAAGTAGAACGCAGAGTCCAATTAAAGAGATGAGTTATGTTCATAATCTGGATAAAAATGGACTTTTTAAGCATCGTGTTTTAGAAGCAGGCAAAATCGCTGTTTCAATTTACTCTCTAAAAATTACTTTTTGTAACAAGAATTAACACGATTTTATATTACAGCTTCGCTTTTTTAATTGAATTTTGCTTAATAGTCACTACACTGCACAAGGTTCAATTATATTAAATCATGTACCCCATAAGTGATAGCCGACATGATAATTTATTTATTTCTTTTACAGGAAACTTTTATGTTAAATGCAAAATAATTCCATAGCCTTATTTGATTATCCGCACGGATTAAAATATTACATGCTACATTAATCTTAATTTAAATATAAAATAAATTTAACGAGGTATGACATTGATAATAATAATCATAGTATTATATAAGGTATCCGGAAAATGAAATTATATCTTGTATCTTATTCAGGCACCGAAAGAACAAAATAATTTTCAATATAATTTCAAATTTAACAAAAACATTGACTCAATCTGAGAACGGATGTATTTTAAGTGAATAGGGATAACAATACGAAATTGATATTCCGAATACGTTGCCATACTCTTAACGATACCGATATTTAAATCACTTTTGCTATTCATTACATGAACCCCGTTTCCCTTATTATTCTCTTCCAAAGTGCGTTAAATTGGCATTAGCAATATCTCTTAGCAAATTCCATGTTTCAGGTCCGTACGTGCTGGCTTGGAAGAAAGGCATTGCTGTGCTCTCGGCGGGGAACGTGAAGGTATCTCCCGACCCCCGCATCAACTTAGTGCATGGGTACAGCCTGGAGATTAAAGAGGCCGGCCCTCAGGATGCCGGGGACTACGTCTGCCAAATAGGGACTCTGGAACCCAGAGAAATCACGCATACCGTTGAAATACTTGGTGAGTTTTAATGGAAAATAGATGTTTTGCATTTATTTATATGTTCCGTCAAAACGGGAAATATCCATCGCTTTTTGCGCTCATTTTTCATGATATAAGTTGGAGAAGCTGGCCTTGGAATTATTTTTATTTGGTTAATGTGGGTATAATAAGGGTCTTACGTAAAAACTGCATATTTACTAACACAATATTTTTAATATTTAAAACAGTAAAAACTTTACCCGATATATTCATTATAAGTAAAATTTCCTATATTCTAGCGATCCGAAGAAAAAGAATTTTGCACACGACCATTTGATAATAACTCAATAATATTATATTTTATGACTGTTTTATGATGGAGCCATTATACAATAACATTGAATAATAATACTTGTTTTTCAATATATAACACTTTACATTGGATTGACATATTGTCACGCCAAAATACACCAACAATAATCCCAATATTTGTATTGAGAACTAAAAGCAAGGAATATGTGTCCGCCGAATCGTACATGCTGATGACGTAACGATTTAAAATAGAATAATTTTTGTGATTTTTCTCTCAAAAACGCATTTAGAACTGAAGAACAACTCGTTCAATATGAAAAAATGTACGATGGTCGTGGACTAATTATAGTATTCAACACGCAATTAATTTGCTATTATTGACTTTCGATTCCGATTATCGACGATTGTTGTCGCGAGCCAAAGGCGAGAGATGTCGCTTTGCATTAATAATGACAATAATTGATCGTTGAATTATATACCTACTATGTCCCTGACATTACTTATTAACATACTAATTTATAATACTAATATGGTAATAATACACACCATGATAAAGGTCGCCACCCCTGATACTACCCTCTATGACGTAGCAAGTCAGATTGAGAAATCCTTGTATTACAAGGAGTCTACTCTGGCTGTCTTCATATATATGGGTCATTCTTCAAAACGGGGACAATATGATGTAAATATTCGATAAAAAATATGTAACAAAATAATTTCACACTGCATAACTGCCAAATGTCCTATATTATATGCGGGCATAATATACGGAAAACAAAAAAAAAATTACACTAACTCAATTTTTAATCTACTTTCGGTAATAATACTTTCGGTAATAATACATTTTAATCTACTTTCGGTATCTACTTTCGGTAATAATACATTACAAAACATAACTTGGATATATGAAAACTATTTTGAGGTTAGGACAAATATTATTAGTTTTACTTAAAAACGCCAACTCCGTGGACATCACCTGCGTGGTTGTTTCGTGTTTATGTCTATGGAGTTGATCAGTATGTCCATGGATTTGTTTTGTAAATAAAAATATTGTAATATCTTACATTATTTATTTTGTTAGATTACAAAAATTGGGTAAATCAGGTACATCAACTTTAGAAATGTATGTTATATGTGAGGTATTATATTTATGAGGTTTACCTAATTATTTTAGTTAGCGTTTAATTAAACTTTGGGATTGTCATTTGCACTAATGGATTCTACAAGATTTTGTACTTAATGTAGGTACGGGAGTTCAATGGCTAGAGTTAAAGAAAAATATTAAGAAAACC
This sequence comes from Tetropium fuscum, assembly GCA_964058915.1. Taxonomy (NCBI): domain Eukaryota; kingdom Metazoa; phylum Arthropoda; class Insecta; order Coleoptera; family Cerambycidae; genus Tetropium; species Tetropium fuscum. The sequence continues at coordinate 5,010 of CAXKVY010007379.1, read as the reverse complement.
GAAGACAACAAAAAAAAGAATAATAAACCGGAATTTAAAAAAATAATCCGGTTTCATGATTCACGTTTGTGTAGACATTTTATCTTCTGTCACAGTACCAACTCGATCCATGAAATGCCATATACACAACTCCATGTAGTTTAACACTAATTTTTGCCAATGAAGGTTCGAAAAATAAAATATCTTTTAAAACACATGGTCATGGCCATCGCCGTGGGAAACAATTTCATTTTTTTTTTCAATAAAATGAAAATTATTTATTTTAATTCATGGCACTTTTGAATTATATTTCAGCACACAAAAATATGTTAATGGCAGAAAAATAAAATATGTCAATACTTATTTTATTTTTTTCTTTTGACTTCTTTATATTGTCCCCGTTTTGGAGAATGACCCATATAGAGGGCACGTTTGACAAAACCACCTTTCCTAAAATTGTAGCAGCCCAATAACACAGAAACCTTCCTGATATTATGGGTAGCTGGATGTCCAATATCCTCTCAAGTAGAGCGTTACAAATCAGAGTAGGAGGCACTGATATAAGAGGATTGATTTGCGACATGCTGTCCACAGAGAGGTAACTTACACGATTGCATACGCAGATGACCTAACGATACTACTTAATGGAAAATTCGAAGGGATTCTCTGCCAGATAATGCCTATAAATAATCGAAAATTGATGTCAGGAGCATGTCCTATATCTCAACTCCAGAAAGACGGAAATGGTACTCTTTACAGGAAAAGGAAACTGGAGCCAATAAGAGCACCCGTTCTCCTAAACACAGCATTCAATTTTGTACCACGGATAAAATACTTGAGTGTAACCTTCGATGCTAAACTAAACTGGAATCTTCACCCTGAAAGAAAAATAACAAAGACCTACATCTCCTATGAGCAGTGCCACAGAACCATAGGGAAAACTTAATGTGGTCATGTGGATGTATACTGCTCTCATAAGACCAATGGCCTTTGGTGCTGTTGTTTGGTAGCCCCAGAGTCAATACGTAACAGCAAAACTCAAGCTGTGCCAGGTATAAAGAGTTGCCTGTCTGAGTATAACCGGAGCTGTGAACAACAATGGAGATAATTTTGTGTCTTCCACAGCTAGATCTACATCTAGATGAAGTGCCTCAAATCTGTTGTTGTACAAGTAAATGCAAGCCATGGCCAAACTAGATGCCTCCTTTGGACTGAGGTAATCAAAACGATACCCCTTTTACAGGCGTGTGCAAATGGTATTCCGCCTCGGCTTGTCGTTGATAAACATTACGCCATAGAAACCTGTGGTGAAGATGATACCGCCCTTAATGGTGTAAACTGTGTCTGCCAAAAAAAATACCAGTGACAACAAAACTGACAGATATCACAATCACTACTGGCCCTAAAAAATTATAAAATAGCTAATGGGTCAACATGGTAATGTCACCAAGCGCTTGTGAAAGCCTGTCAGATGAATAGCGTCTCTCTCTCTATCAAAGGACACCCACTGTGCAACGACAATTAAGAAGCTGACAAACTGGCCAAGAAGGAAGCCAGCCTGAAAATTCTTGGGCCTTGTCTTTCGAGTAGATTACCAAGTGATCAAGGAAAACACCCTTCAAAAATTTATGAAGCTATGGGATGAAACAAGTCGGCTGGCTATAAAATCTCCTGAGATATCCCAGCGAAGAGACAGCAGGAATTATCAGATAATGTCTAGGGGAAACCTACGATTCGTAATAGGAATCCTAACTCGACACTGTCAGGCAAGAAAGCACCCCCGTGATATGGGGCAAAGTGACACACCCATGTGTAGAGGATGTGAACAATAATATTGAGACGGTGGAGCATGTATTTTGTGAATGTCTTGCGCCATATCATCAACGAGAGAATCTATTTTGGCCTAAATCCATCTTTTTCACAACATTAGGGTGGTTGGTAGCGAGACGTTTCATCCACGGAGGAAGTATAAGGGGCCCAATGGACCTTAGGCGCAGCAGAATTTTGCTCCACAACTGTACAGATTACAGAAGGTAATAATGATAAAAAATAATATTGTGTAGGAAGTATTGATTGAGGAGACATTTTCTGAAAGAACTATAATAATCACACTATTTTCAGTGTTAGAAAATTACACTTTTTTCACAAAATTATTACCTTACTTATACTATTACTTACTATTGATATCAAATTGAAGAAAAAAGTAAAATGTTGCAGACAGTTGCAATCATTTGCTAATGATGATAACCTAGTCCGCGAGAGGCGCATCTTGTAAAAATTAGAGCTTTATTGGAAACCTCTACAATATGTTTAAAACGTTATGTATCAAAATTATATATTATGTCAATACATACTTGTATATATGTATATTTCTAAAGAAAACTGAGAATGAGAAAACTTCCTGCTACGAATATTTCATAAGTATGATAAGATTCCACACAAAATAGACCAAAACATAAAGTCTTTGTTACGTTATCGCAGCTTTGAGAAATGTCAGCGCTGTTATAAATAATTAAACTTAACTAGAAGCATTTCCAGCATGATAGAGAGAAGGCGGCTTCTCGATACTTCATAATGCAACAGCTGAAATTATATACTAAATACTAAGTGTAGATATTAAATTCCCAAGAAATACAAAACGGCAATAGGTTATTCGAACTTGCGCCAACTGTTACAAAATCGGTCGATTTTTAGTGGCCCTTCCAGCCACTCATCGATTATAAATTTCACGATACATTTGACATTCCTATCTCTGTCTGTCATCGGGAAGTGTTCCATAGACCCAGAAGACTTGAAAGGACCGTAGGCGGGGATCGTTATAAACTATACATTCTGTTGCTGCTGAAATATCAAAAGACAGCCGGGGAGGCTTTGACAGTGCTCGGCGAGGTGTGATATTGTTGGACCGATCTCCGAGCCGGGATCGAAAGTTCGGTCGCGTATGAAATGTAACATTTTTCGCGCATGCATCACAGACTACATTAGAACGGCTTATTTTGAATAAATATTGTTAACATCTCCGAAGTTGATGTTACAGTATATTAGGTACTTCAAAGAAAATAGCCCATCTATCACTTTTATTTTTACCTCTAAAATGGCTAAAAACGAAAAGAATACGGTGCTGCCGAATACATTATTATTTCTATAGGCAGAATAAATAGGTGTGTAATTTTCTACTTTGCTTTCTCGCCTCTTATGTAGAAGTATAGTTTTTGTAGAATAGTGGTCAATTTTAAAGTCTGGAAAATTGTTAGAATTAATGTACGGAGGGGATTGCTTTAAGACCGGTTGTAAATACCTCAGCACAGTCACGTAATAAAACAATAACCCCTCTAATAAGGACAAAGTGCTTACTTTAAATATCATGGTGACGTCACGCTCTGGGGGCTTATCCCAGATGGAGGCTAATATACTCTCTAAGCTAATTCAACAGGCTTGCCTAGGTCGGTCTAAGCGGCGATGCCAGAATGTGTTCCAGTGCGACGCTTCCCTGCCTATATGTTGTACTGTATTTAGAATGTAAACAAATTAGAATGTAAACAAAATAAAGTAGCTTTCTCATTAGTCAATAATTATCAAATCAAATTGGCCGCAAAAAGTCATTAAGAAGCAAGCAACTAACAACTCTCGTGTAAATTGTAATTTGGCAACCCTGTTAACGATGTTTTGTTTTGGGTTTTAGTATAGGACGCCGCCACAATACCTCTAGAGGGGTTATTGATATTGCTCGCGCGCTTGCCTAGTTTCTAATCGATTCTTGATCTTTTTTAACGGTTTATTTGTTGCGGTATTATATCATAATCCCAAAAGTGTTGTGTTCCCGGTTGTACAGGAAATTACGAAACCAGTAGAAAAGTTCGGGTGTTTCGTTTTCCCAGAGACGAAGAGTATCGCAGAAAATGGCTCTCTGCAGTTCCACGTGAAAGTTTTGTGCCGAGTGACAACTCCCGAGTGTGTGAGTGCCACTTTGAAAAGGAAGATTTTATTTATAAAATTTCCCAACAGGATACAAAAACGTTGGTGGTGGTGGGATCGTTTCAGTTATTTTAGTTTTAGCCCGGTTAAAAGAAACTAGCGTACCAAGTAAATTTCCGAACCGTCACAAATACTTGTCAAAAAAAATATCGTATCGAAAAAGCAAAGACGAAAAACTTAGAGAATTACATGAAATATATTTTCAGACATACATACAGACATGTCAACGCTTAACCATGTTGTGAACTTTATGTCCAATGTACTTAAAAACTTAAAAATAGAGGATGAAAATGTTTCAGAAGGAATTGAATTTATTTCTGATCAACTTAAATTGCGAACATTATCAAAAGAACGTTATAGTTCCACTACCACATGGTTTTTTGCTCAATTTTATATACAATTAGTCCTCATGCATATAGATATTTACGAAATCGTGGACCTATAATTTTGCCCCATCCTGAAATAATCAAAGGAGTCTGTAATGGTTTTCTAACTGATCCTCATATTGATGAGAAGAAAACTTTTTTAACATATGCACAAAAAATCTTTAAATATTTAAAAGACCAAGACAAATATGTTAGTTTACTAATGGATGAAATTCACATTGATCAATATTTAGAATATAAAGGTGGTAATGTTGTAATAAATCCTGCAATAAATAATAACGATTCGTTAGCGACATCTGCGTATACATTTATGATTACTAGCATTTGATCAAATTTTAAAGAAGTTGTTCATATTGCTCCTGTGTCTAAAATTAATCACGAATTACTTGGTAGTTTTCTTAAAACAATTAACCATCTAGACTCTAATAATTAGACACATCTAATCTTGACTGTATTTCGAAACAGTTAACAGTTAACCATTTAAATTATTCTTTACCTGTGTTTTCTATTCCAAAAACTCATAATGTTAAGTAGCCTTAGGATTATGGAGTGGAATGCCAATGGACTCTTACAACACCAACAAGAATTGCAAGCAGTCCTAGATATAGAGAACATTGACATATGCCTTATTTCGGAGACTCATTTTACTAATGAATCATTCATTAAATTT